>QAXH01005974.1:48080-71979 GCA_004335635.1 Chloromonas sp. AAM2
ATTGCAGGTGGCCCATTACGTACTGCATGTGGCCCATTATGTACTGCATGTGGCCCATCAGGTATTGCAGGTGGCCCATTATGTACTGCATGTGGCCCGTTGTGTACTGCATGTGGCCCATCAGATGTTGCATGTGGTTGACGTGCTGCTGTACAGGATGTGGATGACGGTCTGCTGATTGGCTCCATGTACGGCCTGCGACCGCACAAGGACCCTCACTCCTCCGCCCCAGCCCATGTGATTGAGAAGGGCAGCAGTGAGGCGGCACAGCAGGTGTCGTGAGCTGTAGGAGATAATGCAAGATGAGCACTGCAACAGTACGGCAGGTGGCGGAAGCGGTGGCAGAAACAGGTCAGGAGGTGCAGACCAGAGTGGAAGATTGGTCAGGATGCAGCGAGGGGGCATGCTGCGTGGATGAACTCAGACGTGTCGGGTGGCGGTGCACTAACCACTGGCGGCAGTGCCTCAGGGTGCCTGCCAGCTTGCCTACCTGCCAGCCTGCGGCAGCCTATCTCCAAGCAAGGGAATGACAACAGCGCTCCAAGCAAGGGAATGACAACAGCGCTCCAAGCAAGGGAATGACAACAGCGCTCCAAGCAAGGGAATGACAACAGCGCAGCCGGGGGATGCAGCAAGGTTGTCCAGCCGGTCCAAGCCCTGGGGAGAAAACAAGCAGAAGCATATCACCTGCACAAGGCTGACTTAATTGGTGGTTCCAAGGCTCACACATGGCTGATGATGCAAGCTGGCAGCCACGTGCCATCCATGAATTCTTTGGTGCACGATTCTTCTCCAATTCTGAACTCCTGTCAGACCGGTTCGTCAAACTTGCACAGGGTACCACAACCAGGGCCACATGTGCGGGCCCGGCTTTGAAACTTGTTCTGCTCAGCTCTCACATCAACTTAGGTGGTATCCAGTCTGGCTCGTGTTGCACTTTGAGTGTTAAAGCGTTTTTATGTCTGTGTAAGGACCACATTGTGTCTCCTGTCAGATAAGATAGCGTTTCTGATCCACCAGTGACGGTTGATTAAAAACTGCGTGGTGGGCCGTGTTGGTTGCAATACTACCTGCAGGCTCCGGGGCTGAGCACATGCCAAAGCTGCTTCCTTTCTTCCAATGTTGTGTGCATATTCCCCTCGTGGCAAAGCTTGGTGATGGACGTGCAGCTCAGGTCAGCCATGGATGCAGGATGCGCGGTGCAGCCATTGGCATAAGGACTGGGACTGGTCGCGTTTCTGGGACTGCACCTGTTGTCTTAAAAACGCCTGTGATTGCCACACTTCAGAAATCAGGAAGCACGTGGACGCTACATGAACAGTGGCCATGTTGCTCTCAACACATTACAGCCGAGGAGGTATATTAAACCATCTCAACTGGGCTGTTCGGAAAAGATGTCCTGCATTGATGTCAAATGCTGACTGCTTTCAAAGAGCACACGACGTGCCTGCACTCCGGTAAATTATATCTAGAACAGGCGCAGCAAGCAGGACTGATCAAGGTGGACTGCATGCACTTGTGAAGAGAGGGAATTGAAACCTTTACGAAGGTGCTCAGGTTGAGAACCCCACCAGCATTGAATTACGTCATACAGTAAGTTTCAAAACTCATCCCGTAGGGAGCAAAATGACATTTACAACTGTTCCGTACATGTCAATGAATGAATTATTTTTGCGCAGGCGTCAACCAAACGCAAAAACAGGGCGGAAAAGGTGTAAAGTACACGAAAACATCATACAGTCACTGTATGAGAGGCCTGGCTGTGAAACCCAGGTAGAGGCTACGAAAATATTTTGCCCAGTGCCCAGATCACTGAACAGTTTCTAAGTTGAAGGTTTTCAGACAGAGTACAACACAACGCACAAGAGTATCACTTATACTGGGCCACAGTCCCTTTACTCACAATGAGAAAAATAGCCGTAATCGATGCCAACCCCTGCCTGGCCTGTTGTAGCCATGAGCATGCTGCCAACGGCTTGCTTGGTCCCCGCATAGATGCAGATAGACGTTCGAGGAAAGCTTGCAAGCCAGTTGCAGCTTGGCCTGCGTGGCTGCGGCCTCTGCTGCTTCAATTGGAAACTCAAGCGACAGACGCAGGCAACGGTGCGCCAACACAAGGTCTCTCATGCCTCTGCACGCAAAGGCGGGAAGGACAAACAAGTTATGCGTGCCGTTCAAGCGCGTGATACTCAAACAGAAGTTGTGGATGCTATGACCTGCAGGTTTGGAAAAGCGCCATCCGCGAGGCTTCCCCAAGCCTGGTCAGCAGTGATACCAGGAACGCCTTTGGCGTGTCTTCCAGGGACAGCAGCTGGCTTGTATGACTGCACACGCCTGTAGCGTTTTTCCCCGCCGCGGACTGGGACAATGTCCAGAAAGTGGAAGACCTGGCGCGCAACGTTTGTCTCGCCTCAAAGATACTGGGTCGACTTGCCGACTTCTTGCTCGATAAAAACTAGCGGTCGGGGCTAGCTAGCGCTAGCGTTTGCAACGTTGGGGGCCTTGCATGACACAGTCGACCTTTGCCCAATGAAGAAGCACGCAAGAAAGTTTTCACGTGGCAACAACCGTTCTCGAAGCGTGTGTTCACACTTGGTGCCAGCGCACTCGTCCTTTGCTGCTACAAAGATACTGGGTCGACCAAGTCTCGGGCGCCTGTTCAGCGCACTCGAACAGAACAGAGATCACAGCAGTAACATGAACATCAGTGAAGGCAGAGTGAAACAGTGAACAGGACAGAGTGAAACGTGCTGTCCTACCTGCTACCGCCCAAGGTTTCCGACAGGACGGCAGCACTCGTCTCGCAGTCTTACAGTTCCAACAGAGTTTACCGGTAGTCTGCATAGCAGGGTGACATAGGCTGTTGTCCCAGCACAGACAGCGTGCATGGGTTGAGTTATGTTTAGCTCCTAAGGCGGGGTAGTTTTCACCATGCCACAATAAACTAAACTGCTGGATTAACAGGAGGTGCACCAGCAGGAGACTGGCCGGAAACACGGAATCAAAAGGATGTTCATCTTGGCAAAACATGAAACTAAATGATGTCCACACGAAAAGGCCACGAAGTCCCTGGATACGGGCAGCTACCAATGTGTCCTGCTAAGGCTGTCTGTTGTGTGAGTTGCCACCATTTGCCGGGGCGGTGCAACTGGCATAATGGCCACTGAGCCTAAACTCTGGGCAGCCACCCGTGCGTCCTGCTGCCTGTTGCAATAGCTCCCAATGCTGCATATACAGTCTACAGCAAAGGACACGGGATGGGATGTGTATAACTTTGACCTGCCACGAGCAAGAAGGAAGTAAGGCGGAATGGCAAACGCACAATTCCTGGGAGGCAGAACTGGCAGTAGCACGGCTGAAAGCATGACAGGAATCCAAGAGTCCATGGCCATGATCAGAGCCCAGTGCTGACACGGGCACAACCCTACAGCGACCGACTCCGACCACAACAGTTGGTTGGTCTAATCTTATAGGGCCGAGCCTCTTTACTCTTGACCACATAACGCCTGAGCCGCTTGCATGGCTGCACAGCTCAAAGAATGGCCTGTGTTGTGTGCTTCCATGTGGTCGCTCGAACAAGTCACATGCAACAGCCACACCTGAGAGCCCGCTGAAAAGATCATTCACGTTATTTCAAAACGTTCCTGGATTGAAGTTCATGGCAGTTGCATACCATACCATGCACGCACACTACAGCCATTGCATGCATACCATGCGGAGCATGTCTGCAGAATGCTTACCATGCATGAGCAACTATACAGCCTTCTGGCATGGCCTCCCAAGCCGCATGGTGACATGCACGCTGCCAGCTTCACAAGTGCCTGCTGTGCTCTGGTAACTGCCCATGGCTGAGTAGCGTGGTGTGCATCACGATCTTTCAGCCTGTGGGTGGCTCCTGACCCCCCAGGGCGTAGTCCTTCTTCAATTGGTAAGTGTCCCTGTGCGGCCCTCGCTTGTTGAAGACAGCAATCTGCACGAAACCAGGCAGGGAACAGAAGCCAACCTGCTTTCTTGCTCAGGGTACGTCGGGGTGGTGCCTTGTCTCCATGGCCCCACATCATCATCATCATGATCATCATCATTACTTTTCATGGTTCAACTCATGGCCCCTGCTGTAAGTGATATCATTTATATCCGAACTCGCAATTCTGAGTGCTGATGCCTCTATCTGAATGATTGATGCCTTCGAAAGGAATGCAGCGAGCAAAGAACAGGGCAACACTTACATACAAGCACTCGTCATGCAATTGTGTGGCACGTCCAGGTGCAGATCAGACGGCCTCAAGCTCATGAGCCACATCAAGAGAGTACAAAGAAAACAAAGATTAAACAATATTAAGGATGTTCAACATTCTGACTTGACCTGAGTTTTCTGTTCACTTGGCAGGAGGGGGGGGGATTCTATAGAAAATGACCTTTGGTGGGAGTAGGTAGCTCTGAACCACTTGTACGAATGCTAACGGTGTAAGGAGCTCGAATCAAGGTTTCAGATCATTCTGAGATGGTTGACTGGGTGGTAAAAACGTCCTCCGCAAGGCCCGAGCTACTTTTTGGACCTTGTTGAGTATTTCTTGTTTTACGGCTCAATCAAAGCGAATTGAAGGCTTTTGAAGATGTGGCTGGTTGCAGCTCGTCAAGATCTATCCAAAACCACCTCATTTCCCAGATTGGCCTTGTGGGTGGTTTGTTATGGGCTGGGAAAGTGTCCGAGGGTGCCGGCGCTGGCAGGGCCTGCGTCACCTGCGGCGCCAGGCCGCAGGTCACGCAAGCAGCGATCCAAAGCCGGATGCAGAGCGGAATGTGCTTGTATACCTTGGAAGTGAAGTTTACCTTTGGCATGCCCCCATGGCCTGTGACATGGGTGGTGGTTAGGGCTCGGTTAGGGCCTGCTGGGCTTTGATGACCCATAAGTGAGGCAATGTTCAAGTGAACTATGCAACCAAGTTGTCTAGGGGAGAGGCCTTGGCGAGAGCTGTCGACTGAGCCCCTTTTCATGTGATTCTGAGCCGTTTCTGGGTGGTTTCCAAAAGTGGTCCTATTTTTGAAAGTCCGAGGCCAATTTTTGTGCTAGGGTCATGGTCTTTAAACTCACCCCCCTGCCCTTGTACTTGGAATCAATTTCTCTATCCTATCCCTCACCTTATCTAGCACAGTTCTTAGGTGAGCCGCTGCCTGCCTTGTCTCCTCCACTAGCTTAGCCATGGTCCAGTTTTGCTGGCGCTCAAACAGGCCAAACAGCTCGCGCTCCAGCACGTCGGCGTCGGCCTTCACCCGCTTGATGTCGTCCCGCGCCTTGCGGTCGAGCTCCGCCTGCACGTGACCGGTTGTGCGCAGTGTGTTCCCCTGGCAAATGCTGACAAGCAATCGTCGTGAAATGGATTTTGTTTTCCGCACTCGATCATCTCCACGATGAGAAACGATGAACTGGAGGCAGACAGCGTCACAGCGGCTGATATTGATCGACAGTGAATCCATTTGTCCTTGAGTTGCAAGGCAGTGTCCACATCGACACGTTTTAGTTCGATATGATACTTAGGGCTGCGGTACGTTTCAGCTAAGGTAGCCAGCTGAGGCCACAGCGGGTGGCACAGCCAAGGTAAAGAAGGTTTTCAAGATGACATCGATTCTCTTCATGACTATTATTATTATTATTATTATTATTATTATTATTATTATTATTATTATTATTCATGTTTATTGGTCACAAAGGCACCAGGGGACCGAAGGGTGGTGAAGAAGACGACAGCATTTACTATTTGTTTCTTTTATTATTTTAATTTACTTGTCAGCGTTGGAACTTTCTTTATTTACTTTCTTTATTTAGTCAGCAAAACGTACTTTCTTGATTTGGGCAGCAACGCGACAGGCCTTACCTTGCGCTTGGTGTCAAGGTTAGCTGCCCGGCTCTGAGTGAGGCGGTTGATGTTGTTCTCCCGCGTGTCTTGGTACGTTTGCACGGTGCGCAGGCGAGTGGCCGCCTTGAGGGTGCGTTCCCTGTTCATGAGGGCATAGGCAGAGTCCACCTGCAGCACCCAGCGCACAGCAAGCTTTAGAGAGTTTTGCCTAGTGAGTTTTGCCTAGTGGGTTTTGTCTGGTGGGTTTCGTCTCGTGAGTTTTACTGGTAGCCCATCGGAGGGGCGTTGACAGCCTTTTCCCTGCTTGCTCTCTTGTTTCGTCAGCCACTGGCCCTGTGCCACATTGACAGCATTGCTATTAGCATCATTATAGGCATAAATACCAGCATTACTTTAGCATTATCATTAGCATGACCAATCTGCTGGCTGCTTGGCGATTCTGACAAGGACTGGTTCCAAGCAAGAGCTGGCAGGTCGCATGCTCATGTTGCATGCTCACGGTGCATGCGAGGTCGACAGCCTTGCCTGCCTTGCAGTGCCACGGGCGATGTGAACGGTGCAACAGTATCAGCTACCGCATCTAGCAATGCTTTCTTCCTTTGATGTCTCTTTGTCAGCTAAGCTCTTTCAGCGACTAGTGTTGTTTCCGCCTACAAAGAACTATGACTGAGAAATTCCGACACAAGCTGACCACGTGCAGTGCAAAAGTTGAAAAAGTTTGTGGTAATCCTTTTCTGTCTCACAACCACTCAGTACAAAGACAATGCACGCAGACCCGGTCTGCCCACACCTTGTCGTCTGTAAGGATGGGCGTTGCGTTGAAGCTAGCGTCCACAACACCTTCTGCAACTGAGGTCATGCGAACGTTACCATAAGATCGTTACAATCTGTTGCCGAGGGTTGGTCAGCACGGTATCCAGCCTCGTCTCGCATGGCTTGCTAGCATTGGCGCTTGGTGCATGTCAGCCCCCATGATGTAATGTGAGGCCCCTTGTTATGTTCCGGTTATATTCCCACAACGAGGCATTATCGCCAGAGAGACAAGACAGGAGATAACTACAATTGATGTGATTTGTCTCATATTTCAATCAATTTGTTTTCCTATTGAATTGCGGGACACATGCAGCATGCTCAGTGCATCGAGCACATCGACACGATTGTAAAAAGTCAACCAAAGCTGGCTGCGCGCTGCATGCAGTGATGTGTCACTCACATAGGCCGCCGGCAGCGTCCACAGAAGCATCCGCTTGGCCGTCTGTCTTGTAGGACAGCGCCAACACAGCAGAGCCAGGCACCGGGTTCAGTTGGGTGAGCTTGAAGGCCCTTGGCTGGCTGCTGCCTGTGCCTGCAGGCCAGTTATACGAGCCCTGATTAGGCTGTCTGTCAAATAGACCACGTGTGGTGCATGACGAACGAACAGTGTCAGACCAATTGCAGACTACCTGGCGTGTGAAGGAATGACGCAGGCTGTGTGTGGTGCAGCAGGATACAGTCCCCAGTGGTACCATGTACCAGCACCAGGAGTATCGTACAAGTCTGTGCTCTTATGCGCATGCACCCCAGCGTGTGTGTGTGTGTGTGTGTGTGTGTGCCTGTGCGCCATGAACATGAGCATCACTGCCCGTGTCAGACCCCTTGCACACACCCACCCGCTGTAGTCAGCGTCATCTCAAAGCCTTTCTGTGCCTGCAAACACAAGACACGAACGGTGGGCAGTGAGATGGGCAACGCTCACTCTCATCATTGGGAAGGCTGCAGCACATGCTTACTTGCCTCTTGGCTGGGCTCCAGGCGAACAGATCCCAGCTGTATAGCTGGTGCGTCCTCCTCCAGACTGCTTGGATTCATAGCTGCATCGCACAGTGGGCGCCATGCTGCGGCCACGCTACTGGGTACCTTGACTAGCCAAACCTTCCTGTTCAACCTGGACAGGTCAAGAACTGGACCCTCCGTCATCTTTGCTGATCAGTACTGCCGGAAGCTCATACACAGGCACGTCGCTCACTGGTTGTCGGAGCATAGGGGTTTCACGAGTCAGTTGTCGATCTGTTACACCCGAACCACGTTCATTGTGCGACCGTTCCGAGAAATAATAAACACTTTTTGCTCGCTGCTTTGCAGTCGGAGCAATGCTTTTGCCTAGCAGCAGTCATTGATCTGTTACACGTCAGTGCGCTACAGTAGGCTGGAAAAAAAATGTTTGCCAGCATGTTGCCAGTTCTGGGACAATTCCCAAGAATAACACTGGAACCAGAGTGGCAGCAGGGAAAGGGGACAACCTCAGGGGATTGGACTGTGGATGTGGAAAGAGATAGTGAATGTTGCGTCTGCACCAGTGTGGCGTGAGACTGGGATGTGCTGTTGATGTGTAAACTGGTACACGTCCAGCCAGAGTCTAGGCATCAGAACTCGGTAATGTAAGTCGAGCGTAGCCTGTTGCTTCTGCCTCAAGGTTGTTGTGGTCTCCGGTGTTGCGGGAGGTGCCATCTGTCCTGCTGTGTGTATGGGATTCTGGTTGCCATCTGGAGCCCCCAATTTTGTTTCGCATGGGCACGGTACCCCACCGGCCATGTTGGCTCATCTGTGACAGAATTCAAAGCGCCCTGGTTGTACGGAAAGAGCTCTGGTTCTTGTGGAGCAACCAAGCATGGCCGATGAATCCAACCCCAGCTTCTACGCCAAGTACATCCAACCAAGGTATCGCTCCGATCCCGTTTTCAGACAAAAGATGGGTCATTTTTTTGAGTTACAGCATGAGTCGTGCTGAGACAGTAGACCAGGGACACACACTGCACTGAGCGCCACTCACACACATGGGCCCACGAGGCAGCCCAATGTTGTGCAGTGATGTGGGGACGTGCTGCCAATATTTTACCATGACAGCTACCATGGTGCACAATCTACCAATGGTGTACAATCTGTTATACACAAGCTGTTAGCTGTTGTGCCCTGGCCTTCAACACCATACACGCATCTGTCTAATCTGTATAAACGCAGCTTCAACAACGCCTAGTCTACATCTGCCTAAAACACGTTAGGGCACTGAAGTGTCCAGTATATGCCCAGTCTGACGTCTGAGTTGCTCGATCCGAAACACTGAAACACACTGAAAACGAGGTGACAGCTGCTGAAGCTGCCACACAGGCCAAGCACGCCTCACTCAACAGTTCACTGTTGCAATTGGAAGCTCGAGCAAGGCATACCAGTGCAACTGCACAGCTACCTTGCAGTTACCAAGGAGAAAGAATTGTTGCTTCTGTGCGGAAGCAGAGTTTTAACCTCCACTCAATGAGCTTGTGAGGCTTCAAATGACCTCAATAAAAGCACTTGACAAAACCATAACCTTGACAAAGACAAGGGGTAAATGCTGGTCCGCTCCCGAACACAAGGAGCGTGATACCAAACAACAGGGCCGCCAGACACGACAACCCAGGCTGTACTAGGCCACGAGCGCACCCTGGTAGAACGCTGCACCTCTGCACTAGCCACTCACATCTCGAAAACACACCAAGGACCAGCACACAAACGAAAGAATCAACTGTCCAATGCTGTTACTGTTTAACAGTCACGAATTCCTGCCTACCTGGACAGGGCCACTGAAGTGAAGGATAAGCTGGGACAGGCAGCTCAACGGTATCATAACCATTATCGTTTCATACCAGTATCGATAATCCATCTTTTGATAATTCCTAAGTCTCAAACGCCACCTATTAAACACTGAGCTTGCACACGTAATAATCCGCTATCAAACAGTGAAATCATCTCTGGAGTGAACGAGCAGTGCGTTTGTGAGGCGGCTTGGGCTGTTGTTCAAGGCGTGGCAGCAGGTGCACACCAGGTGCAAAGTGCATGCTACAAGCTGATGCCCCTTGCGTGTGCCCTCACAGAAGTAAGTCCTACAAGCATACGGCCAGGTACCCACGTGGTGAGGCCTGTTGTCTGAAAGGTGGCAGTGCCGTCACAAGTATAGGATCTGTCGACAGTTACTGTGGGAACTGAACCTGACAAAGAGTTCGCTAATTGAATACTATGTCCATGGTAGGCCTGGTGAAGCCATGGTGACGATGCTCTTTAAGCAGCAAGCCATGCCCGCCTGTTCCCTGCTGTCAGCTCCGGAAGCAGAAGCATGCCCGTAGCTGGCAACCACAGGGGTTGCTGCCACGTGGGCTGCTGCACCATGCACTAAGCTACATCATGGTGTTCTAGGGCTTGTATTCTCATCAAATGGCATGGTCAGAATAGGCCAGCTTCGAGTCCTGTGTGAAGGGCCAGGATACGTGGAATGAATGTGACGTACAGGGTTCCGCATGCACCAGAACTACCAGTGCATGCTCCGGAAAGGCAGCTGTTGGGCATGGCAGAACAAATGGCTGCTTTCAGGCCAGACGCCAGGAGAAGGCAGCTGTTATAGGTTTTTGGCACGTCACTACACAGTACTAGCTTGCCTTACCGGAGCTCGGCAGCTGTTCCACACTGGTGGGTTTTTTCCTTAGGCATGTTGCTACCAAGCCTCGGGCAGCCTTGGTTGGCACCCTGTGAGACCCGCCTTGTCCAGCTATGCCAGATGGGATGCTGCAGAGCTAGGTGTAGATACAAGGTGACTGGGCAGGTGCACATAGGTGTGCAACCTTAGCAGACACTGCCGCACAGCAGGGCTTGGTTGGCCGGCTGGTTGCCCAAGAGGCTGCAAGGTTTAGGATGCTGTGGCTGTATTCCGCCTTGGGTCAAAGTAGTGGCCTGTCTAGAATGGGCACACCATGCTCGCTAGGTTGCATAGCACAGTGGGGCAGAGCGCTGGGTAGATTTGCGGCCGGTCGCTGACCTTGGACAGGTTGTTGGACAAAGCAACCGACGAGCTTTCGCAGTCATCATCAACCTTGGACGAAGCTGAACCGCCATTGGACCACTCCCCATCAGCTGTGGACGTGCCACAGTCATCCTTGGACAGGGCTGAGTCGTCATTGGACCACTCGGAGTCATCCTTGGACAGCATTCCATTGCCCTTGGACAGGGCTCTGTCAACCTTGGACACAGCTGATGAAGATCCAGAATCGTCCAGTAAAGGTAGCACTAAATCCATGAGCAGATCTCTGCCGCCTGACATGGGCCCTTCTAGGAGAAATGAGGTGTGTGTTTTGCCGTCCACAAGCCTGCAGGTGCTATCCACGCCTGCCCTGCAAACACAAGTGAGTACAGAAAACCAGCCTGCTCATTTGCAAATGCCATGAAAATGGCAAGGCACTGCTGCTACATACAGTGGCAAGGCGGAAGCACTGGTGCTGCTGCACCCACAAAACACGGTTGAGATTTCATCAAGATGGCTTTGCGCTGTTGAAAAATTTCCTTGCAGCTGTGATCATTGTGTATTGAATGAGTTCCATCTGTCCCTGAGCTGCACGACAAATTCCTTGTACGCATTCCGCGCATTGACGCGAGTGAAGAAACCTTACACAGCCCTTGCTTACCTGCTTAGCGCGTCGTGCAGCTGTTGGCTGCTGCTCCAGGGCACACTGTTGTCCTTGGTGCCGTGGATGAGCACAAACTGCACAGTGCACAGCATGGCAGACAGTGCGCGGCGCGCAATTCACCCGCAGGCAGGAGTTTGGGGTTAGGGTTATGCAGGCAACGGGACATGCAAACGCTGACCCTACTCAATAACTCATATCCAGTCACTGAGTGCTGTTCAGCTCAACAAGGCGTGGCGTAACATGGCATCAGATCATTACAGCTGAGCCCTTGTTGACCAACCCTGACCACAGTGAAAGCTACAGCTGCAGTGCCCCAGTGACCCCTTGCAATGGCACACACCCACACACAGGCCTCACCTGTGGCAGAAGCTGTGCCGTGGCTGAGCCCGCCATCAGCGCCCGTGCCGCCCTCAGGGGGCTCAACGTGTCCAGCGCAGTCACACCGTCAATGGACATGATCTGCCTGAAACACACAAGGCAACAGTGGGGTACGCGTTAAGAATGCTACTAAAATCCAACCACCGTGTAATGATAATGATGATGAGCCGAGGCAACTTGGCAAGGACCGGCTGGCAGTGCAGCAGCTTTCGTAGCTGGCAGTGAAGCAGCAACAAGCACAAAGACAGCTCAGAAACGGATCAAATGCAAGAGAGCGGGCAACTGTGGCCGTCATAATCTTTTGCACCATCACTGCACCTGGCATAGAAGCAACAATGCTTCAGGGCCAGCCACTGCTGAGTGTGACTGCAAGTGCGAATGGCAACCAATGCCAGCTGACAACTGAATGTACTTTTGCAGCTGCAGCATCGTAGGCAAAACGATGCTCTATGCAAGCCTTAGAATGCCATGTGACGCTGCTGTTGATGCACTGGCCTAACCATGTTCTGGTACAAATCCCGCTTTTGCAACTGCACTGTTGTTGCTACTGCAAGTGGAAGCCACTGCCAGCATGGGTTTAGAGCTGTCAACTGACCTGGCATTTTCAGCACAATGCACTGGGCAAGCCTTGGAATGCCATGGTGCTCCGGCAGCCCCTCTGCTGTTTGTTGTTTGTTACATGTGGTTTCACAGCTATTTCCACTAACCTGAACATGTTCTTGTACAGCCCTCTCTTATGCAGGTGCTCAGCCAGCCCTTCCAGGTCATATGCACCGCTCACGCCCACAAAGGCTCTCAGGTCCCTTGGGCTCCAGGGGGGCGTGGCGCCCAGCACTGTGCGACCAGCGGCCTGCTCAGCCTGTGGCCACGACAGGATGGCCAACAACACAGTTGCAATTCTGCCCAAACATAACCACAATAGCAGGTGGGCCGAGGGGCTGCTACTGGAACAACGCCTGTTCAAAACAACAAGAAAACATGCGAAGAGATAATGATAGCAAAAATCATCATTACTCCATGGCAGTCACAGATCAGCGCGGGGCCATAAGTAAACCCTGCACCTGTGGGGACACCATGGGGTGGGGCGTACAGAGCAGGTGCTGGACTGTGAAACTACCATTCCCTGAACAGAATTGCGCGCATCTTGTTGAACCAACAGGGGCCGATATGTGACAGCACACACCAACATGCCAAATTGCCAATCAGGCCCAGAACTCAACTGGACTGGACTGGCAGTGGCGGGAAAGGCAGTCACGATCTCGGGTAAGGGTTACATTCAAACAAAGAGTTACGATAGACTGACAAGGCATTGGTGAGTGAGTGACAGAGTGAGTGAGGGCCGTCAGTTGAACCAGACAAAGTCTCCTGCCCTCCCACTGCCTCCTACCTGCATGAGCAGAGCCAGAGCTGCCAGTTGCCCTCCTGCGCTCTGCCCCACCAGCACCACGTTATCGGGATCGCCCTGGTAACGTGCACACTGCACGTATTGGCAAACAAGCAGCCAATACCAGTCACAGCCAACAACACAGCAAACACGTGAGGAGGAAGCAGGGGGTAGGCACGTCCGTAACTTTTGACCCCTAACGGGAGTAGCCCAGTTTCTTCACGGCAATGGCCTAGGCAGCCTCCAGGGAGCTTACATAAAAATTGTGAGGCCATTCTGAGCTGGTTGGGAAACGAGGGGTGGGTGGGGGGGTAACGGGGGTTAAAGGAAAAATGAGGGCTCAAGGGAAATTCGATTTGCAGGCTAACGATAAGTCAGAAGCAAGAAGTGAACATGCCATTGTGACGAGCGCATTGAGAGCTGCACAATGGCATACTCAAAAGCATCTGGAAACTCATGCTGGGTCCGGAAACGGTGAGAAACCGGCAGGGGTGCCCCGGACCGACACACGACTCCAACCCTGGGAACTGACTCAAACTTGAACAGTTCTTTGTTTTCAACAGTGCATCAAAAAGCTGTCATGAGAGTAAGCACAATGGCATTCTCAACCCAGGGACGACCGGTAACCGCCAGATGGGTCCAGAAACGATCGGTAACTGTGACCCCAGAAACCGACTCAGACATGCAAAGTTCATTGTTTTCAATAGTGCATTGGAAAGCTCTCATGAAACTGAGCATAATGGCATACTCAAACTCTGTAATGGACCAGAAGATGGGCTGTTTAGGGGGAGGTGGGGTCTGGACCCCCCCCTGACAAAGAGTGAGTTAGGAATCGGCAGAATTTTGTGTGCCCACCCCCTGGGAGGAAGCCAACAATTAGTTCAGCAGCTACGTTGAAACATTTGAAGATTTATACCCCTTCTGACTGTACCACGTATTCCCCTTGACAACCTGCCTGACCCTGTGCAGATACCCATGCTTTAGTTGGTGATACAGGTAGTCCTTCTTTTCAATGTCTGCACGTGCCAAAGAGCTGTCAGAGCATTGCTCCACTGTTCGATTTGACCGCACTAGCGTATCCACTGACCTTGTCGCACACCCAGCCTATCCCTGTGTTGACGTCCTCCAGCATTTGCATGGCATTGCCCTGTAGGAGGAAAGGGGATCACAACACAAAGAACAAGGACAAGTTGCAAACAGTCCAGATATTGAGGAGAATACCTGGCGTAGCTGACACTTCCCAGTTCCCTAGTTCTGCTGCCTTTCAGTTCCATTTCGCCCCATGTCAATTTCTCTGGGCAGCCCACTGCTCTTGGTAGCTGAACTGGGGCGTCGTCTCCACCATGCAATGAGTGCAGCCCTGCTCCCACCCGTTCATTCCTCGCACGCCCTGTTCGTTGTTCTTCTACCTGTGTCTACCTGCATTGTGTGTGTCTCTGCGGAGCCCCACCTGTGGGAAGTTCCTGTAGTCCAGGCAGGCCACCAGCACCCCGGCACTGCTGAGCCGACGCGCCAGAAGAGCACCCCACGCCTTGTAGCCAATCGTCCAGGCGCCGCCTGCAAAACAACAGTCAGAGCTGCACGAGATGAGCCCACACAACACAAGATAAACCTGTGAAGATACAACAGGCAGGCTGTCCTTGTGTGTACCTGTAACTTGCTTGTCACCTGTAACAATAACAGTCTGCCACCCATGTCGAGCACTAAGCTGCTGCGGTAACGCGGGACTGGCTGGCATGGGGCTGTTGCAGCACACAATACGCTGTGTTCATTGTGTGAAGCAAAGCTGTTTTGGCGGATCTGCAAGTGTGCTGCTGATGCTGCCCTAACTAGTCGTACCTGTCACGAAGATGACCACCGGGTACATCTGATCCTTGCTGTAGTTCTCCGGGAGGTACATGTCCAGTCTTTGCCGGGGCTGCACAGGAAATCACAGCTATGTCAATCGATCGGACCCCTGCATTTGTGACCCCTGACAAGCATGCAAGTCTTACGACCTTGGCTGAATCGCTACTTGACCATACTATCTGTGCAGCTGTATGTTGAGCCTGAGCACGTGCTGTGTCTGCCCCTGCCTAATGTTGCTGTTCAGCACATGCAGCTCTGCCCCCGCCCTTCGGCGCCCCCTTCAACTTTCACACCTGTCCTTTCTAAAACGCCACAGTGCTTCAGCACTCATCCCTGTCTTTACTTCAAATTCCCTTCTGCGTCAACCCCCCTCCCTTTTGTCTCAGCACCCAACCCGTTCCTGTCCTTCGTCATCCCCTCCCCTCCCCCGCCCTGCACACTCACCCCTCTCCCGTATGGCACACTTCTAATGACCCGGGGTGAAAAGTAGTAGAAGACGATCATTTGCAGAAATCCAGGCATCAGCAGCAATGCGTACAGCACCAGGCGGTAGAAGGCAATTGTCCACTTGTAGCCTGCATAAGAGACGGACATGTCAAAAACGACTTGACCCCTGCAGCACTGATCACACAGACACGCAAGCAGTTCTGCAGACGAGCTGATGGATGGATTGGTCTAGAGCTGACTGATTTGATGGCCCTGGAAATGTTTTGCTTTGTCAGCCATAGGACGTCGCAGCACGGTTGATGAGTTACGTGCTGGCTGCTGACATGAGAATTGCGTGCTTGTGGGACTGGTGCACTCACCAACGCCCAAGTACGTCCATAGCTTAAGTGCCAGAGTCACAAGGAGCACGACTTGCCCTAAGGCATGGCGTGTGGCGTGCCATGGTGTCAATGGGAGGGCGAATGCGATGTCACCTGTGGATCACGCAGTAAAGCATGCCTTGGTATAGCTGTATGCAGGTTCGGTTTGAATGGTTAACAAAGTTGGCCGGCAGCAAAGCATCGCATGACAGTTGACGTTGCATGCATGGACAGGTGAAGATGCATAGAGGTGGTGCGTACAGCAGCTGCATGGTGTTGCTTCGATGGCAACCACAAGCACGGCACTGGTGCGAGGACTGTCTGGCCGGAGATACGCAGGCCATAAGGGCGTTCCGTGCATGCCAAGTGGCATAGTGACGTCAACAGCCGCATTGACCAGCGAGAATTCCGCAATCTCACCCATGAATACGTATGAATCAGTGGGGTGGCCAATGAAGGAGTGGGCACAAAAGCAAAAACCTTGGGCGAGGCAGCGCCCACCTGCTTCGCAGACCCTTGACTCTTGGCACATACCTAAAGAGTCCCATGACAATGTGGGAGCATGCCTGCGCTCGCTTTTGGCACGCTGCTGCACCTTGCTAGCAGATGGCTGTCGCCCGCTGATAGTCACGCTTGTCTGGCGCTGTGGCTCTGGCAGCTGCTGCGCGTCCTGTTGCCGTGAGTCCACTAAGGTTGCCCCTGCTTCGGCCACCGAGATGTAGGTGGCCATCTTGCTGGGCTGGTCAAAGTGGGGCAAAGTGTCCCGTCACAGCAGGGAAGGGACGCGGAGCTCGTTCTGTGAACTTCTTGGTGGACTGGTTATGTCGAATGTGGGTTGTAAATGGATACGGCGTGTTTTTTTGTTTGACCAATCATTTGGCGCGCACTTGTCGGGTAGGTACGTTTCATATTCAACATTCGTTAGGATAAACCCTGGTAAACGACGCGACTAGCACAGCGATTTTCGTCAGCCTTACGCAGGAATGAGATCTACGGCAAGAACAGTGGCAGGTGCCCAAGGCGCAGATGGCCTGGAAGACCTATTTCAAGGTACGCGCTTTTTGCAATCTGGCCGACATCGGCTGTTGTCGCGTTTCGCCTTACCTCCGCTTGATGCTTGCCCATGCAGAAGCATTAAACGATTTTCTACCACAGGCCCCTGCCTTGGCGGTCCAACAACCCCAGCGGGTCTCAAGGTAAGGCCTGACAACACATCTTTTAGCTGAAAACCTGAAAACAAGCATACGTTGGCGGGATTGATCGCAGTCAATGATGCGAACCCTTGTCACCAATCATGCAGCCATTCTACACACATGCAGGCCTGCCGACATCGCCCCCACCTTGGGAGCTGACAATCCAGATTCTCCCATCAACCCAGCTCCACAACCCATAGCAGACACAGCACCAGTGTCAGCAAGGCAGACCACAGCACCTGCAGGGCTGGGTCGCGGGCTTGGTTCGCAGTTGCCAGGCAGACACAGCAAGCAGTCTCCCAGGCCAACCAGCTTATATCCGCCTCCCACGCGGGTTGCAGAAGTGCCTGCTTCAGCTGATGCGAGCCAACAAGGCCCTGCTGCTTCAGCAGCTCCTCCGCTGCAGCCGCACATGCAGCACCTGGCAGATGAAATCATGAAAATGATAGCAGACTCGCAGGGTGAGACTTGTCATTCATTTTGCCATGGAGCGAATAAGGCTGCAACCAAGTCAGGCTACGTAGAAATCACATCGGCTAAGCCAGAGCAATATTCCTTACTGGCATACTCAGCTGGCACTTGCTGCAGTCTGCCAGCCTTGTTACCTTGTCCATTCGCATTTATGCAACTTCCCTGCATGTGGCTGTGGCCAATATCTCGGACGCAGAGCATTCTGTGCTACATATTGCATGACGGTCATTACGTTTCCCACGTCGGCCCGCCTCACAACATGCAAAGCGCGCTACACACTTGCTTCAACTCCAGGAACTGGCGAACCAAACTCTCAAGATGACGAAGCAATGGACGGGGAACTGCAGATGATGCGAGCGTTCATGGAGCAGATGCAACTAGACCCATCTAAGCTTGGAGACATGGGCGGCATGGGCGGGATGGGCATGGGTGGGCATGACGCTGAGGATGAGACCGATGGGGAGGCTAGCGCTGCTGTCAGGTCAGATGCGGTTAGGCGGTTGATGCAGCAAACGAAGAAAACGGTTGAGGAGCAGTCGAAGTTTGCGCGAGGGGAGGGCCCACCCACGGCGCGGCGGGCGGGGCCAGGAGGTGGGGCGGCGGGGGCGGGGTTTCCGTTTCCCGGAGGCGGCCCAGCGGGCAATCCACTGGCCGACCTTATGCGCTCCCTTGGCGACAATAATGGTGGGTGGAGGGGCAGTTGACCATATTATCATCGACCACCGAGTGGAACCATATGCTGATAGCATTACTGTTACTAGTATTGTCGGCCAGGTTCGCGGATTCGGAACGTAAGCCTCGTGAAGATGCGATGTGTGGAGGGCAGTTAATCACAGTCACTTCTGGGCCTTAGACGCATTAAGAATGCGCAGCTTGGACAGTGTAGCTCGATTGGTTATGCCACGGGTCAGAATCAGTACAAGCTTCGTTTTGTTAAGCCTTGTGATTTGATAGATTATTTATGCCAAATGCACTACCAAGCTGCCTGCAGCGACCTGACACACTTTCAACTGATTGCATGCTCCAGTTGCAGCTGCTGTGTGAGTTTCTTGACGTTTGTGTTATTTGTGTGCAGATCAAGACAGTGGTTTGCCTGGCGGTTTCCTGACAAACATGATATTCAAGAACCTCCTGCTCAGCAAAGACATGCTGTACGCCCCTTTACAGGTACAGAAACTGGGTGACAGGGGAGAGATGGGCGTCTTAAAGATAAAAATAACAGTGTGCAGGTAAACTGATGTTAAGTAACAGTATCAAGGGGTCTATGTGAAAGCGGAGGACAGGTGGGAGGGGACTCCGGAAGGCTGAAGCTGCCTTTTACTGGGATTGTTTAAAAAACAAATTGCAATCATTGAATGGGTCTGTCTGACAGGGGAGAACATGCACCAACGTTCTGTAACGGCCTTGATAGGGATATTAATATTGATGGTTCTGTGTGACAGTATCAGCAGCATCACTGACCAGGATCTTGTGCAACCATGCAAGTGATGGGGCATGACGGGTTGTTTGTGCACACGGCATGGTTCGGCGGGGATGAAATCGTGGGCAGTCTGAAGGGCAGTCAGGGCCGTGCGACAGTATCAGTGACATCAGCAGCAGCAGCAGCAGCAGCAGCATGAGTGACCACCTCGTGCACAATCACTGTTTTCAACCAACAGCTTCAGCAAGGACAATTTCAGCAGTTTCAGCAATCGACAGTTAAGCACAGATTGCACGATTTCACAGAGAGAACTCAGCATGGGAAGGGAACAATCAAGGCTTTAGAACTGCTTCTCAACGTCAATCGTCACCTTTGTGCATGTGGCCTGCTAGCAACAAGACACAGGCTGGTATCATGGTCTTGGTCTTTGTCTTTGTCTTGGCATCTTGGGCTTGGGCTTGGGCTTGGTAGCTTGGGCTTGGGCTTGGGCTTGGGCTTGGGCTTGGGCTTGGTCTTTGTCTTGGGCTTGGGCTTAGTGGGGCTTGCCGCATGTGATGGCCAGCTAAGCCTGAAGACCCATCAAGCATCCTGAACCTAAGGTGTTGTTTCAGGTCTCGCCCCCAGACTGCCTTGACAAACAGCACATGCTGTCTCACTGACTCCTGATTACAATCGCCCCTCTCTTCCTTCAGGATATACGATCCAAGTACCCCCCTTGGCTTGCGGCCCACGCCAGCGAGCTCAGCCCTTCAGACCTTGCACGCTACCAGGCGCAGCAGGCGTCCATTGACGCAGTGCTGCTGCAGTATGACACAGACCCTGAGAACACAGCGCGTGTCCTGGAGTTGATATCGGAGGTAAGGGGCCTTGGTGGTAGTGGCAGCAGGCGTCCATTGACGCAGTGCTGCTGCAGTATGACACAGACCCTGAGAACACAGCGCGTGTCCTGGAGTTGATATCGGAGGTAAGGGGCCTTGGTGGTAGTGGCAGCAGGCGTCCATTGACGCAGTGCTGCTGCAGTATGACACAGACCCTGAGAACACAGCGCGTGTCCTGGAGTTGATATCGGAGGTAAGGGGCCTTGGTGGTAGTGTTGGTGGTGATCACAGCCAAGGGCTGTGTTGTTGAGCAATCTTGTCACGGTTTGCGTTGGTGGTCTGTTGGTGCTTGCGCGCAATGCGCATAAGGGATGTGTCCCACAACTCAGGGACAAATGAACTCAAAGTCAATCGATAGGAGCCAGTACAGTGCAGGAGCCTGGCAGTCAGTGGCAGAACAAGGAACATCTTCCAAGACACCACCTGACCTGCGCCCAGGCGTCAACACAGCCTCCCACCAGCAGGGCCAACACGGCCGGCTCGGGTTCCACCACATGCATTTTCCGGGCGGGTATGCCAGGGACAGTTGCACCGGCAACTAAGGGCTATGGTGACAATAGCTGTGCATTGGGGTTAACGAGAGGATTAAGCCAGACCGACCATAGGCACCAGCTCAGTCAACAGCATCTACTCAATCCAGACAGTCCAGGATACCTTTACACTTGGCCATAACTTTGATGAGTAGATTGGTAAGTCTTTTCCATGCATGCTCATTGGTGATCAACTGTCGGGGCGTGATGGGATTCATTGCCGAGCAATCCTACATTACATTCTGTTGTTTTACCACACATGTTAACACAGCAGTACCCTGGAGCAGGGGGCACGGTATGCTACTGTGTGGCAGGAAGAGTCTGTGTGGGAACAGGAACAGCCAAACACGGTTTGTTGTGACCTTAAGGCACCTGATGCATGGCGTTCAAAGGGTGTATGCTGACTGACCCTATGCAGATGCAGAGCCACGGGCAGCCCCCACCCGACATTGTGGCTGAGTTGGGACCGGATCTGGAGCCCAGAGGTGCAGCAGGTAAGGTGCTCAGTTCTACATTCTAGGCGACAGTTCAGTGGACGACGTAGGGGCGAGGAATGTGTGACCGTCCGTTCCGGGGCAAAACACTGCAAATGACAAATCCCAGTACGCTGCACATTCCATGGGGAGGATAGATTTCGAACTAGGTGACCCTAGCCAGCCACTAGTTGTAGAGCTTGCCGTGTGGTCTCGCTGCCTTTACTGCCAATGTCACTCGTCTGGTGTGACTATTTCAGAAAGCACGGCATGGACAGTCTGAGTGACCAGTCTGATTGTAGGCTTGGTGCTGGCCCTGCTGGTTTTATTACGCACGGTGTGCCCGGCCCCTCGCTTTTCTCTCATCCCACGTGACATGCTGCTTTATGGCAAGGGTTGCGCTGCGACAACAAAGCGTCTGCAACCGTGTCTTCGTCAGGCAATCAGTTATAATGCTTATCATATGAGCAGTCATATACATGCACACACACGCACTTGCCCGTGCGTTGCTGCAGAGGACAATGACGTGACTGAGCCCTTCAACTTTGAGGGCCTTCCACCGGACTTCCTTGAAAACCTATCCCCAGATCTACTGAACAATCTGCCACCTGACCTGCTTAGAAACCTGCCCAAGGACATGCAGCAGGAGTGCAGCATCATGTAGAGCTGTGCCAGCGATACATGCACTTCTAACAAATGAATGCTGCAGTGGCATTGACTGAATGCATGCATTGCTTACGGGTGGGATTGACATGACACTTGCACGGCCAGTGCATAACCTGACCTAGCAGGAGTGCAGCATCATGTGGAGCGCTATGCTGCGGTGCATGTGCAACAACAAATGAATGATGCGGTGCCGGCAACCTGACCCAGCAGGATTGCAATTATATGTAGCCGATATTTTGTTGAACCACAACGCGTATTTTGTGGCCTGGCCACGTTCGCATGTACATCAGTAGCAAACGTGTGCGGCTTCACTCATATACTGTGCAGTGCATGACAGCTGCTTTCTGATGCATGCTCATGTACCATTCTGAGTGTTGAACAGAGATATCCTGCAAGCAACAGTGTCTTCATTCATGCTGTTTGGACGATGTAAGGCACTTTGTTGACCCACCTAACGCCTTGCCAGTTTGCAATTGCTGCCCAGTGTGCCGACAGTTCTGAATAGATAGCTAGTATTGCGACTATTCGGACACCTGCAGAAGCCCAGCAGACTTTGCCCACCTACTGACGTTGATTACGTCAAACGAAAACCGCTCGAGGTACGGAGTCGCATCCCGAGCTCACGAGTACAGACAGAACTACAGGTACATGCAAGGTCAAGCTGTTTCGCAGGACTCAGTGGGTTAGTACTAGAGCGAAAGCGTTTGCCTGAACGCGCACTTGCCTCGGGCCTTGTATCAGCAATATGGACATCATTATAGCAGGATGGATGATGAAGAAGAAGCGAGGAGACAAGAGCAATCTATTGGTGAGGGCAAGGGCAAATGCAAACCTGCGCTTTCCCGGACAGGGGGAAGGCAACACGAAGAGTAAGATGGACAAGCGACGTGTCGCACTCCCATCTTTGTATATCTGCAGGGCAGCAAGTATCAGAAGCGCTGGTTCGAGCTGACTGACGATTCATTGGCTTACGCCAAGGATCCCAATGAACTTAAGGAGACAAACATTGAGGTGTTCTCCATGCTCGAGCTTAAATGGTTCAAGCGCTTGGGGGAGCTGAAGATTGAGGTGCGTACGCAGACCCGCGGGCTCGTGGTGCCTAGGCGTGTCACTAACCGCTCAGCCTCGCCTCCTGTGGATGTGCCCACACAAACATGTGTGTTCCGCCTGGAGAATGGTGTGCACAAGCTGCCTTCAAACACATGAATCATGCCAAGGTCCTGTTTGTACGCTGCACCAGGCTTGAGCAGCCTCATGCAGTTCTGGTATTGAAGCCAGTCCACACAGACCTGTTTGTGCACACTTCAACCATCCCACCAGGTAGTTCCGGACCTGTTTGCCATCAACTTCAGACGCTGCCATTCCTGCCACGCACTTGTCACATCGACCCCCTTTCCACATTACCTCACTGAACCTCATCCTTCTGCCAGCATCGTACAAGGATGGCACATGCCGCTCATGCTGCTAAGCATGCTGACCCCTGTGCCTGATGCTCTGCACAGATGCAATTCCCGGAGCGATTGCTCCGCCTCCAGGCATGCTCTCCAGGGGACGCAGAGCGGTGGTACAAGGCGATTGAGAAGCTGCAAATGGAGCGTGTGCAGAGCCCCAGGGACCAGGCAGCGCTAGCCGGGGACTCCTACTCCATGCCTCTTGAACCAAAGAAGGTGTGGTGTGTGTGTGGGTGTGTGGGTGTGTATTCTGTGTGGGTGTGCGCGTAAGATTTCTGTGGGAGGGCGGAGGGTGGTTGCCAGCTGCAAAAAAAATGTGTGTGGTGTGTATATGAGTGTGCGTGCCCGAGTTGTGCATGTGTGGGAGAGAGGGAGTAAGTGTGGTACTGCCGCCAGGCGCTGCGGCACTTCAGAACTTGCATGGAGCACTTCCGCCCCTCAATCACACCCAGCTGTCGTCTGCCCTAGGAGGCCTTGCACCTTCACCTTGTATGATGCCACCAATAGCTGTCTTGCTGAATCAATCAAACAATACGATGATCGGATTCCCATTGTGCCTCCGGCCCAGGATGACACTGCCTTCACCATTGAAGCTGAAGCGACAGCAATACCAAATGCACCATTTTTCTCAGGGGGTAGGCACGTCCGTAACTTTTAACCCCTAACGGGAGTAGCCCAGTTTCTTCACGGCAATGGCCTAGGCAGCCTCCAGGGAGCTTACATAAAAATTGTGAGGCCATTCTGAGCTGGTTGGGAAACGAGGGGTGGGTGGGGGGGTAACGGGGGTTAAAGGAAAAATGAGGGCTCAAGGGAAATTCGATTTGCAGGCTAACGATAAGTCAGAAGCAAGAAGTGAACATGCCATTGTGACGAGCGCATTGAGAGCTGCACAATGGCATACTCAAAAGCATCTGGAAACTCATGCTGGGTCCAGAAACGGTTGGAAACCGGCAGGGGTGCCCCGGACCGACACACGACTCCAACCCTGGGAACTGACTCAAACTTTAACAGGTCTTTGTTTTCAACAGTGCATCAAAAAGCTGTCATGAGAGTAAGCACAATGGCATTCTCAACCCAG
>QAXH01005975.1:16825-36713 GCA_004335635.1 Chloromonas sp. AAM2
AGGAATAGCAGTTACTGCATGACTATGACCACACAGGCACACCTGACAGCTATAGGCCCTTCAACCGCCCGTTCCACAGCAACAACAATTACTCAAATGCAATGTACAGAGTCGACATAGCATGCATATGATGACGTCGCGTTAGTGCGCACGAAACCGCGTCTTGTGCATCATGTGCCAAACTGCCAGGGGCAAGCCCCTGGCAAGCCCCTGAGGCATTGAACTATCCATCCAGACCGAGAGACTCAATTGCTGCCTTCAGCATGCACTTTGCATCTGGCCCATCCAGCACATTGAGAATGATGTCGCGCATCTCCTGCTTGCTTGGCTTGTCCAAGTCAGCTAGACAGCCGTTTTGCACAAGGTCTGCTAGTTGCTCCAAACGCCTCTTCCCACCACGCCCATTGGTGGCTGCGCTGATCATGTCCGTGAGCTCCTTCTGCAACTGCCTGCTCGCCAGGTCATTTTGACCCGCCTCCCTGGCTGCCAGCTTCTCAATGAGCCCATGCAAAATGCCTGTGGGATTTGCTGCGCCACCGTCTCGCCTTGCCTCCTTACGCTTGACTCTGGATTGTTCAGCCAAAGTCTTGCCCTGCTGCAACTCCTCCTTCGTGAGTCTGGGTCCCAAACCCTGACCCCGCAAGGGTGCTGCGCCGCGCTGCTGCGTGTGGCGGCTGGTTGACTGGTGCATGGCCCGCTTGGCTAGCCCTAGCAAGCGCTCCGTCGCCATACTATGCAGGCTGGCAAAGAAGTAGTGGTGTGCAAAGGCATCAAGCTGTGGGTGTAGGCTGGCACGCTCTTGCTTCCATGCGTCTCGCAGCTTCTGCTTCTGAGCCTCAGCGGTGGGGCCTTGTGTGCGTGTGGTGGGGGACCCAGGGTCCTCTAGGAACACTGGAGTGTCGATGGCAACCCGCAGTGCATCTATGCGTGGCTGATTTCTTTGCATGTCACCTGCTACATCAATACTATCAACACAGTTTTGCTGCAACTTGACAAATCAGACGCCACATATGTTGGTCGACCATCAGGCCCAATTGTTCCTAAGAAAGAAGCACCATGTTCCTGGATACAAGGTGTTGGATTGACATGTCGAAAGTGTTGGAACAACTGCCGTTTCTGCTTGTAGTAGAAGTGTTCTGCAGATGCAAAGCAAGGTTGAGACTGCCAGAGCCTTGGACTGCCACGGACTGCCAGAACCTTGGACTGCCGGAGCATGCGACTGTTGTTTCGCACAGGAAGGGGGCATCAAGCCTGTTTGGGTGACGATCAACAGTTTTGACAAGCACGGCCAGGATGGAACTCAAAGCGCTTACGATGCGTTGGACAGAACAATGCTGATTATCGTTACTGATTATGTGTGGCGTTTGCGTGTGTTGACACATGCAGAAAGTGGAGGTTGGGATTGTTTTTGTCTCTTACACCGAAGAAGTGCACATTATGAAGCACGTCCAACGCAAATATCAACTACTTGCGCAAAGAACAAGAGTTTCTATATCAAAAGTCAGGTCACAAGCGTTTCTCTCACTCTGACGGCACTCTCACGACACATCAACATCAAACATCAAGCACGATATCGAGTCCGTACATCTTACATGTGCGACCACCTTGACCTGCATTTCCACGTAATTCATTGGGCTGGTATGCGGTTTTCTTTTGTTGGACAAGTTGTGTTTGGGATCAACAAACTACTAACCTGTGTGCTCGTAACGTCAAGTCAAAGCGTGCTATCACCAACAGACTGGTATGCTACATCCATCTGTTTTGTTCTGCTGATGTGGTCTTTAGTATGTCCTGCACTGAACACCTGTTCAGCAATACATTCAGCGCGATAAGTAGTGCGAAGAAAAAAAGATGTTTGCCAGTTCTGGGACAATTCCTGGAAGTTTTTTGTCAGTCCGTTTGTAACGTCTGGAACTTGACAGCACACCTCCTTGTAACGTCTTCGATGTACATCTCTTGGTGTCAGTTGTCAATGAAGACGACGCCGCTCTCGAGTACGCATATGTTCGGAAGCACAGCGTTCACACTAAACGGAATTTGTGCGTCATGCGGTGACGTTTGAGGGCTACTGACGCAATGGCAGGCTCAGCGCAACAGCGATCTAGACGCAGAGACTTGTCACCTTCACCCTTCCTGAGCGGAGACTCGCCCGCAGCGGAGGGTCACCAGCGGTCCCGGCTTTTCAGCAAAAACAGAGGCCCGTCACGCCTGCTTCTGGCAGGAGCGGTCTTTCTTGCTGGCTTGGTCATCTTAGCACTATCCAAGTACAGCTGGGTCAGAAATCTAACCGCTCCGACCGTTGCGCCACCTGCGCATGCCTCCATCCCAGCTACGCAGTCGATGCCACAAAACCGATTCTTTTCCATCGGCACAAGTAGTGTGCCAGGCTCTGGCATCCTCGGCCCAACAGCAAGCAAAGGGGCCCTTGACGCAGTCGGCTCGCCGGAATGTGATTGCTTAGCCCAGATGTTGCACCTGCCGGCTCAACTGGTGCATGTGTCTCAGACGGAGTTGAAGATGCGGTACAACACATCTGCAGGCTCACGGTACTACGACATTGGTGAGTGTATGGGTGCAGCATGACAACTTATGGAGACGCCCTTCCATGCGCAAGCTCGCCAGGCACACTCTGTCATCATCATGTTTCCCATGTGCTGCATGTGTGACGCACAGGGTCATGGCGTCATACCAAGCCCCCGGAGCCACGAAGAATCTTATACCAACAGGTGAAACCGTTTTCACGACCCATGTGGTACACACGGATCACGTGCATGCCTGCATGGAGGGTGTGCATGCTTTTCCAGCTTGAAGCCATCGTGCTGTTTGAAATAGTGCTGGCCATTCACGTGACAGAGCTGTTGAACTTTCCATTAATTCCAGCCTTTCACTGGGCAAACGTGTTGTGTGCGTAGGAGGGAGGCGTGACGGGCGAGCTCTGCTTCTTCGTACGGAATGAGAATGGGGCACTCACGCTGGTGAGGCCTGGAAAGAATTCAAGTCAAGGGGCCTGAAATGATTTCTTGTAGTCACTGGAAAACTGCTGAGAGCACAACACTGGTCCCTGAGGCACTTTTCAGGTACCTCCACCATCACAGTGTGCATTCATCTGCCTGCATGCCATGGTCACCTCTGAATACAGAACTGGTCTGAGATTCTGGCTCAGGCTGAGCTGGTGCACTGGTGCATGTTGCAAAGCGTACGTTCCGCTTCCCTAGGCTTGCCATTACTATCATGAGCCTGTGTGCAGGGGGCAGGCCACTGGATGTTGGTGGGCGCTCATCTGCCTGAGGATGCAGTTGACATGGCGGTCGGTGGGGAGACGGGGAGGAATGCGGTGGGTGGTGGGAAGGCAGGCAGCAAGGAACTGAAGCATATAGGAACATAGGAGGTACGTTAAAGCGATCGAGTACAATAGTGATGTGGTTGTATGTCATGTGGTCTGGTGCAGTCACGGGCAGCACTGAGAGCTGTAAGGTTTATGGTGTGCCGGAGACTGGAATGTGCTGGGTGAGGTGGAGGATTAGGCAGGGTGGTGTGATGTGCAGACAAGTGGCGAGGCAGCTCACTGTGAGAGGCATCAAAGACCTTGGGCTGGCGAGCTGTGGGGATCTGGTGGGCAGCGTTAGGCGAACGGTGGGCCAAATGGCAAGCGAATGGTGGGCGTTTTTCACTGAGTGGCTGGAGGGTGCTGGGCCGGTAACATGAGAGGTGTGGCGTGCGAAATGCCTAGCGGTAAGAGGCAGTGATGGGCAGGGAACGTATGATTTCCAAGTTACACTTCAATTTCATGTTACAGCTTTTGAGATGGCGCAGAACGGTATGGGCACTGCCCTGATCTACTCTGAGCAATACACAACGAGATGACGACACGAAATCAGCCATGCAAAACAGTATAGTGTTCACCATCTTTCATGCCTCTCACTGCTTGTGCCGCCCATTTGCTCCTCCCACCCAAACCTGATCCAGCAGTATTACCTGTTTCTTTCTGTTCAGCTGCTGAGCCTGATGAAGGAGGCACGTGATCTGGGCATCAACACACTGCGATTAATGGCTTTCAAGGACGGCCACATGTTCAAAGACGCCATGCAGGCAAGTGGACAAGGGTGAGGCACAGGCAAGCATACGCCCAGTTCAGCAGGCAAGGGTGGTCAGAGCGTAATCAAGAGGAGATTGAACATGTGGTAAAGCAGAGTTGAAAGCTGAACCAGGTCAACACAGCCAGGCGACCAAGTTAGTCAACGTTGCTTTAACTGTTGCAGTAAAGGTGACATTTGCCAGGCCACCTAGTATGTGTATGCCTTGCGATGTCGGCCATGCCAGGTGGCGCCTGGGTTTCTCGACGCGTGGGTGATGCGCGAAGGGCTCGACTGGATCCTGTGGCAGGCCCGGCGATTCGGGCTGCGACTGGTGCTGGTGCTGACGAGCGCTCGGCGGCACGTGATAGAAGCTCGAGGCGGGATCGCGACGTACGTGCGTTGGCATAATCCACAAGGCACGGTCAACGACTTCTTCAGCAGTGACACGTTCAAGGTATGCGCGGGGTGCAAGGTTGAGAAGAGAGCGACAAGCCATTTCCTCGAAGAACAGGCAGGCCTTCTGCGCACGCATTTCTCATCATCATTCCGCGATTCATTTGAGGCGTTGTTGGATGTACGTAAGGAATAGCATCCTTTTTTTTCCACACACAGAGCTTACAGTGGGCAGGGCAGGCATGGGGACCAACCGTCAAGATGTGAGAAAACGTAGGTGAACTACCCTGAAACGAAAGAGCGTCAACAGGGCAAGGGGTCCGCGCCCTTACTTCGCACCCTTACTTCGTTCGTTGTCCTAACACCCTTCATGCCTTGACTATGCTGCCCACGATGTAACAGATAACATCCACGGAGCGTTGTCCTGTCCTTATGCAGGCTCACTTCTTCGACTACATGACTGCCCTGGCCACCCGAGAGAACACCTTCACTCGTCTGGCCTACCGCCATGACCCGACCATTCTTGGATGGGACCTGGGGGATGGACTGATAGACCCAGGGCCCAAGGCAGGAGATGACCTGCAGGTAGGGCACGAAGGTGGAAATCCCTGAGCAATTGACAGGCAGGTGAGATAGCGCTATATAGTGCGCAGAAGGAAAAAGGTTACTTACTAAAGCCGCGCTCTAACCAACTGAGCTAAGCGGGCGTTTGTGCCCGCTACCGGATTCGAACCAGTGACCTCGGCCTGTGTAGATATCGCTTTATGGCAAAGCGATTTACGCACAAGCCACTAGCAATCACACGGCATATATGCCTTGAAAATTGAAGGCGAGCGCTCCAATCCGGCTGGTCCCAATCTGTAAGCTCTTCACCATCAGCTCTTAGGCGCCTCTTCTGTCGGAGGCCTTTTTCTGCTTTCTTCTGTTGATTGGGCCGTCCTTGCTGGGCGCGACTAGCTTTTGCGCCTGTTAGGGCGAGTGTTGCCATGCTGTGTGGTCTCTGCTTCAGACCCTCCTTCCCTGGGACCTGCTTTCCCTGGCTGGTCTTGCTCCTAATCCTGTGCTGTGCGTGCATCTGGTCGCTCAGGGTCTGTCGCTGGCCTTCTTCAATCGCCCTTATCTACAAATGCATGACAGAATGACTGCGACTCAGTCCTGCCTGCTTACCACCTGTTTATGAATGCAGGCTTGCCACGTGCACCCGAGTGAGTCTGCCTTCTTCTCATGCCTTCCTGTCATCAGTAAGCCATACCTTGTATGTGACTTGGCGTGTGCATCATCTACAAGGGACGATGGTATAGGTAGCCGTGCCTTTGTGCAGGGGTGGATTCCGTACATGGCAACCTTCCTGCGGCGAATGGACCCGAACCACCTGGTTATGCTGGGAGGTGATGGCCTGTTTGGGGTCGCCAGCCCTCACCACCTTCAACTCAACCCTCAACAACAGGTAATCAAACTGACGAAGCGTCTTTGCTGCTGATGCTTTAATGCCGTGCTACATGCAGGCGCCAGCATACCCTTCTTGCTTTGAATACCATTCTTGGCTCAATCCGCAACGGCCCCTGCTTCCTCAACGGCCCAGCCTTGCTGCAACATCCGCTCTTGACTCCACCTGCGTTTCTTATTGGTTGTCTGTTATCTTTTACACTCATGTCCAGTTAGTGCAAACGTGTGGCACATCCTCAGCCTTGGAGTGTCAAACCCAAGCCAATCTGCAACCACTGTTTCTGTTGTGTTCCAGACACGCCTGTCCTGGCTCCAGGAGTCCCACGACCAGTCACCGCTGCCAGCCCTGCCAATGGCACCCCTGTGCGAGGGGGTGGACTTCCTACGCAACGCCATGCCAAGAGAAGTAAGGCACTAGAGTGGCACTAGAGTGGCAGGGAAACGGTATGGGCTCTGGCTTTGCACGTGTCCACGCTCTCTACCACCTTACTGGATCTGTCAACTGCTTTTGGCCCAGTTTCATTCCCGAGTTGCACGACCTTAAATGCTTCGATGTTCTGATCACTTGGCCTGCTCACAGCAAACAGTTTTCAACGCCTCACCCACCAAGACATTTTGAACACGTGATTTGAGCGTCATGCGTTTGATCCATGCAGCTGGACATGGCAGTCTTTTCCATCCTACCGGACGCTTGGCTGTCATGCGACGATGCTTGCAAACTGGCATGGGCTCGTGAGTGGGTGAGTGGAGGGAGTTCGCAAGGAAAGCTGCAAGGAGGATGCTTCCTTGGAGTTGTTGTCCCTGGATATCACGCCTGGTATGTTAGCACACAGTGGCATGTGTCTACTGATCTCTTGCTTTGTAACTAGCATAGGGATGTGGTTGTTCAATCCTCTCTGCATCCCCTGTTCAAGCAAGCCCTGAGGCTTGTTAGCCTTTGTGCCTATTCAACAAAGCGCTTTGATTGCTTTCCCTTGCCGTGCAGTTGGTGGCGCATGTGCGCGACGCGCTGCGCATGCAGAAGCCCCTGCTGGTGGGCCTGATGGCCATGCATGGCCCGCCTGCACGCATGAGAGCGCTGCAGCGCATGGTCATCGAATACCTGGGCAATGCGAGCAAGCAGGGCATGCCCATAGCAGGTGTGCTCGTCTTTACATCAGGGGAGGGACTGGCTTGCGTAAATTGACGGGCATGCTGTGTAACAGTGTCAGGCTAAGCCCCGACATTTACGAAATGCCAACACAATTCTGTTCCACAGAAGGTGTGTCCATGTATGTTGTCCAGGCATACCCTGCATAGCCAGCCGGTGGTGTGATGCGTATGCAAGCTTTCGCGCATTACAAGCCATGCATACTGCAATGGCTGATGAATGTATTGTCCTGGAATGCTCTCATGGTGATTTGCGTCTTGTGCCTGCGCTGCTCTACACTCATGTGCTGCTATTGTGCTCCTGCTCAAGAAACTATTATGAATTCCCCAACACTAATATACGCTTGCGTGGGCCTGCGTGTCTTGCTTGCAGGTGTGTATGTACCGCTGCCCTCTGCCACCTGGTGTCACGTGGATGGGGTCCAGCAGCTGCCTGGATGGAACGTCAGCCGTTGTGCAACGGACATGGGCTCATTGCCACGTGCAGCTGACCACGCTGCAACTGCCAACCTTTCAGTTGGTGCCTCTCCAACAGCAGCCAGCCCAGCCAGCCATGATGCTCCAGCACCTGCCAGCGCTAGTCCAGAACCTGCTGCGTCCCAGCCAGCCACAGCAGCAGCAGATGGTGGTGGAGCAGCTGGTTCAAGCAGCACACCAGCCGGTAACGCAGCAGGCCGCGCTGATGGTGGTATTGTTGCTGCTACAGTGAGTCATGCCAGTGATGGTAGCACTCCTGTGGCTTCACCAAGCGGTGTGAGCCTTCGTGACATCATTATGGGGAAAGTTGTTGGTGCTCAGCCAGGCAACAGTCAGCAGCCAAGCAATGCTGCTGTGCCAAGCAGTGAGATAGCTGCGCCGCTTGCCAGCCAGCCTGGTGGTGCTGGAACTGGTGCGGGTGCTCGCCATTTGAGGGGTGGCACCCAGCCCAGTTCGTCTCCACAGGCAGCAGTAACGCCAGCAGCACTGCAAGCCATGCCCACTGCTGGCCGCCCCGATGAGGATTCTGGTATTGGCAGGCTCCTGCTGGCAGACCCACAGCCCGTGGCACATGAGGGGCACAGTGCAAAACAAGGTTCAAAGGCGAGTTGGTTGCAAGGCATGCTGAGTCTGCCCTGGGCCAGGTCCAGGGGCCAGCAGCAGCAACAGCAGCAGCAGGTGGTGCCGGCTGCAGCTGAACCAGTGGCAGCCATGCCGGCTGGAACGGCCAGCAGCCAGCAGCATGGTTCTGCTTTTGATCCCAGCCGTGTTGAACAGACAGGCCAGGCCCGGCTGCAGCAGCTACAGTATCAATCAGTGGGTGCTAAGGCAGAACAGGTTGGCAGCGAGGCTCAGTCCTGCGCATGTGACAAGCAGTTTACAAGCGTTATGAATGTGTTTCAGGCATCACTGGCAGGCGCAACTGGCTGGACTGCAGCTCCATTGCTGGCCTCAGCAGCTGAGGTACATGAGCGTGCATGGCTGGACATTGCATGGCGCCACTTCATGCGTGCTGATCAGCTCATGGCTTGCCTCAAGGCTCAGGCTGTACAGCAAATGAGCAGGGGTCTTGAGGCCGACGCTGCAGCAGGGGCGGGCAGCACATGGGTTGGTAAACCGCTGCTCTCTTCAACAGCATCCTTAGCCAATGCCGATCTGAACATTCTGGACCATACATTGCACGTGGAACACTTCCAAACAAAAGCGGAATTGAAGCGGCTGATGGCAGCAGTGCCACCAACATAACCCAAATGTTGGCCAGCAGTACGTTGCAGGTTTGTTAAGCACGTGACAGCAATGCATTGCTCGGGAGAGTGCAGCACCGTGTGACCTAGATCATGCGCCTGTGCACGTGTGCCCATGTGCCAGGGCATTAAGCGTCCACATGCTGGTGCACCCCAGCGCCCATGCGATGGTGCGCCTGACGCCCATGTGATGTCACATCTGAGGATCATGCTGTGGCAGCAGCACGTACTTTCCGTTCACATGCCAATGCACACCACCACACACAGTGCGTCTCAGCCTGCCTAGCTATGTTTAAGCCGCCGTCTCAAACGATTGCTTCCTGTTGATGAGCATTACGGATCTGAACATCCTCAGCATGCAGTCTAGTCGCTGGACAGGGGTGATGATGGACGCAAGATGGCGTGTGAGTGCAGTGAAACTATGTCATGTGCCTGCCATTCTGGCACGAACACGGGGGTGGGCGGGCGACAGAACAGTCAGGATGATTGAAATGGCGTTGAACAGGTGTACAGAGAAATTCTTTTCCTTACCTGATGACACATATGACCGCATGAGCAGCTCTTAGCTGCTTGGTCATTGCGGGGTGGCACTGCCCTGCCCTTCCCATGGCCATCACAGTTGCCTTTGTCCATGTGCTTCCTTTCAAACTGGGCCTTCCTTCTGAGTATGATGGCTGTCATCTTGATACCATGGCTAGCCTGGTTTGCCAACTGCTGCTTGGCGTCTCCATGTGTGTCACACAACGTGTCCAAGTGTGACTGTCGCCTAGTTGTGTACAGTAGTCGTGTGGATGGTGACCTTCTGCCAGTGCTTGCGCATGGGTATGCAAGTCTGCGACAAAGGATCGTCCAGGTACGTGAACGCGTGAGACAACATTGCTGTAACTGCAGTATGGGCCAGATACAGCCTGTATCTGAGTATCCTGTATCCTAAGGATGAACCCACACCATGCTTTTCCCATATGCATGTGTATACCGAGGAGGAGTTTGGACGTGTTTCCAGATGCCTCCTCACGCATGGCTCGCCTCCGCCAGTGGCCACCCGGCTTCAACACATGCATTGGCACGTCATTACACGGTTTAGTACCAGCATTTAAACTTAGTACCAGCTGTAACGATCCGCACAATCCCATAAAACCACGGCGTGTAGGGATGTAATTTGGGTTCTTATATACCGGTTCCGTGCGTTCCCGTTACACCAGCAGTCCTTTGCAAATGCGTGAGTTTGACCATTCCTTGCTCAGGGTAGGTAAGGGCAGTACACATTTCAACCCGTGTCAGGGTAGGTCTGTGACGGTTTTCCTGAAAGCCAGCTGCTTATTAATGGCAGCAGGCGAAATGAGGTAACGTGCGCCAGTGTGAGTCCCTCAAACAGGACAGTGTAACGGTGTACATAGTACTGAGGACTGTAGTGCTGAACACCTTGCAATAGTACCTGTGTGATGTGAAAACACTTGGCACGACGTCAGAGTGAGTGGCTACAACGGGTCAACAGCGCTCTCCATTCGTCCTCTTCATCCCGATGGATTTGGTCGCTGTTGATGGGCGTTGGTGAGTGGCATGCATCTCATGTTTTTCCAGAGTTATCGACTGAGATGGCCTGCCTCTCTGCAAGGCGCAACGTAGCTGACTTCCAAGGGCGCGGCTGGTGTTGCCGCTGTTAATCACACAGCCCCCCAACCTAGGTACCCCCATACCCGGCATTTGAAGGCTGAGAAAGCACGATAATAACTGAAATGGAATTGCGACTGCTCATCAGAACTATGATCAAGCCCCCAGTCCAGATGTTAGAAGCCAACGCTTAAATTTGATGTGTTTCGCATCATTCTTGGGTTTGAACTAAGCCTTTTGGAAATCCAGGAGAAAAAATAACTGGCTCAAGCAGCCGCCTGTCGTTAACATGATGCATTTCCTTGCGTCAACACAACACGCAGTGCACAAGCAAAGGCACTGTGCATGGTTCGGCATACACAGACCAGGCGTGTACCGCGGGCGTGCAGAGGCCGCTGGTGCGCCACGTCCAAAGAGGTTGTGTCGCACCCCTGCTGGTGCCTGCCTGGCGCCCGCCTTGCATGGCCACACATCTGACTCTGCCCATACACTGACAAGCCTGCCTTGCAATTGACCAGCTAGCTGGGCCCTGGTGTATGGCGTGCGCGTGGTTGCCCTCAGCGTGTGCGCCTAGCCGGTAGTGCAGCCTGCCTGCCTGCTCCTGGCCTGGCATTGTGGCTAGGCCTGCCTGCCTGGTTATGAGGGTGTCCTGGTACTGGTTGACACTAGGTGGCTAGCCTGCCTGTTGGCTAGCTAGGCGTGTCCTGGTACTGGTGGTACTAGGTGGCTACCCCTCGGGCCTGCCTGCCTGGTATAGGTGGCTACAAGCGTGGGCCTGCCTGACTGCCTGCGCACCCAACGAGAGAGGCCAACGGCCACAAGGAAGCGCCCATCAAGCATGATTTGATCAGAGCGCTCTCGGTAGGTTGCACTTTTGTTCGCAACACAATATTTGAGCAATGCTCGGTACTCGTTTGTGTCATGATCTTCATACAGCTGTCACATCAGCAGTGCCGTCACAGGACAAAGCACAGGATGTGTACCGCCCTGACCTACCCTGAGCAAGAAAGAACGCAACAAAAGGCAGCAAGCAGGCAGAAACAGGCCCGCAGGCAGAAAGGAACGGGGCAGAAAGAAAAGCATCCGGCTACGGAAGGCAGAGAAGCAGGCAAACAGATCACATGCAAAGATAAGGTGAAGAAGGGAGTCCAAAGTCAAGAATCTTCGGTCAGGAGCTCTGCCACAGGGTTGGAAACACGTGCCTGTTTATTGTCATGCCTCTTACGAGTACGAGGAACTTCTTGACCTCAATCAACTGCACACAAGGCCCAAGTACAGCGTCCCTGAGCTGCACCCAGTCCTAGCCTGCAACACTAGCCTATCTAGGACCCGCTGCACCTCTTTTGAATTAACCGGGCTGCTGTCACACAAATAGAGCTATGCAGAATCCCATTCACTTGCCCTAGCACCTGCCGCATGTTTTCCTGCACCAGTGCTCAGGGATGCTCATGTTCTTGTAAATTGCGTAGATTGCATCTGGGCCATCGCAGTAATTTGAATCATTCTTGAAGGAAGTGCAAGCCCATGGATTGTTTTCGGGGGCTTCCGCAAGCTCGTCGTAGCATCTCTCTGCAAGACAGCAGGGCAGCACACTTGCAGCGTGAGTGGCACATGGCTGGGAAAAACCTGCCATGAGAGTGACAATCACAAGTGGAAAACAAGGTGGCAAGCACATGTGAATTCAGGGCTGCAAGTCCTAAGGCTGTGGCTTAGGCGGTCTTGCGCATGGGCTTGTCTTGGCACGCCGACGGGCGTCCTTGCGCGCCTGGGAGGAGGCCTTTATGTCCTTGAGTGGACGCTAGATCGGCTGGCTCTCAGCCAAGAAGTAAAGAAACGCCAACAACTGCTACTCACCAATTGCCTGGATTGCCAATGAGTGGTAGCCTCCCGCATTAATAGCAAATGCATTGGTCAGGTTAGACGGGACATCAGTCCCGTTCCATGAAGTGCTTCCCCAGGCCAAGACGGTGGCATTGTCTAGCAGTGCCAGAGAATGGACTTGCCCAGCAGACAGAGCGGTGATGTTGCTGGAGCGAACAGCAGCTGGCAGACTTGTCTGACCGGTACCGCTGTAGCCCCAGACAGCCACCGACCCATTGTTCAGCAGCGCCATGGAAAGCGCGTACCCTGCTACAACGCTGCGCACACCGGTAAGGCCTGTCGGCACACAGACTGCGCAATTCTCCTCCCAACCCCAAGCCACGACGCTGCCATCACCTTGTAATGCCAATGAATGGTATGCACCTGCAGCAACCTGTTGAATGCCCGTGAGATTTTGCGGCACACTGGACTGGCCATCCGTATCTTCTCCCCATGCCACAACAGTGCGGTTCTTGAGCAAGGCCAAGCAGTGATACCCGCCAGCAGAGATCTGCATCACCGACCCTTGAATCTCATCTGGAACACGGGGGTACGAGCCCCACCCAACCACTGTGCCATCACTGCGCAAGGCAAGGCTGTACTGAAAGGCGGCTGAGATAGAGGTAACGTTCAAAAGTGCATCAAGTGGGACGGCGATTTGTCCATACGTGTTCTGGCCCCATGCCAGAACGGTGCCATTCGCCAGCCTGCAGGCACCATCACAGAAAATGATTTGAGGTGCAGGTTTTTACAGAGGGAGGGCAGTGCTAGCATATCAGCAGCACCACAACAAACCACCACGACAACACGCCGGTCACAACCTGATGACGGGTGAGAATCTGCTGCGGTTGCTCAGTCGCAGTGGAGCTCTGAGCAGCTTCTGAACAACCTTTGAACAGCCTCAGCTCAGCGCTCACACTTACCAGTTGTCATATTCCTGCTACGTGTACTCTCTGACACATGACAAGGTCCTTTGGACTGAGTACCAGCAGTCCTCTGCAAATGCGTGAGTCTGATCATTCCTTGCTCAGGGTAGGTCAGGGCCGCACACATCCCGGCCCTGTCATGTGACGGCTTCCCTGATGTGAAAATGCCCTCACACTGTGCACTGGCGTGCAGTCCACAAGACCTTAACCCACTGCGGTACCAGTTGCATGTGCACCAGGTATGGACGCATGGTGCACAGGTGAGTTTACACCGTAGGGCCCCCGAACTCACAATGCCAGAGAATGGAATTGGCCGGCAGCAACTTCCACCACGTTGGAAAGCGCCTCCGCAGGAACTGTTGTCTGCCCATCAGAGTCAGATCCCCAAGCCACAACTCGGCCTGTCATCCGATCGGCTGGTCCTGCGGCAGGCGAGCCAACCAAAAACAAAGCAGCAGCTGGCTAGATTCTAAGGCAGGGTCGCAGGGACTTTACTCAGGCTCGATGCACAAAGTTTTGACGTGGCCAACATCTATCACAGACACCGGGTGACAACCGCACACACCACAGTATACCCAATCACACTGGTTCCTGGCGATATTCCCAGGAATTGTCCCAGAACTGGCAAACTTTTTTTTTTTTACCGAATTTGCAAACACATCAAACTTCTATTCCTGCGGGGGGCTTGCATTATAAACGCGTTACATCTGCAGGTTGCAGGGGTGTTCATGTCGGCATGGCCGAGCAACAGTTGAACATACCTCGCGCTTCTGTGCGTTGCTCACCTTCAGAAATGGGTGGTGGTGGTGGAGGTGATCTAGCTGTTGGCCGAGGTGGAGAGCTGATGCCTGCAACAAGCAGCAGGGCCATGAATTGTGGTTGGTCGAGCAGGGTTGAGTTTGCCCCCGCATCAGACCTGTAGGCATGTGATACTTTGTAAGTACGTGCAATCAAGTACGTGCGATCTTGCTTAGAAGTGCAATCAAGTACGTGCGATCTTGCTTAGAAGGCAGGTTAGTGCACTGAGTGTGGGTGGCACATGGCCTGGCAAAGGCAGAGCAACTGGACCAACGCAGGGCTGAGAAAAGTCGACTTCACTTGGTGGCAATCAACATCAGGCAGCCGGAAATATCCAGAAGCCAAACACAGCATCACAACAGGAGGTTCAGTAGTGGTGGAGATCCTAGCATTTGCCAAACTCCCCTGAGCCCTTCAGTAGATGTAAAACGTGTTTCTGGCGCTTGTTCGGTACAGGCAGCACCAGGAGTCATTCAGACCCATAGTGTCACCTGCTGCATTCTACTTTCACGTGCCTGCACCATGGTTCGTACCTCCTGTGGTTGAATTGCCAAACACAATTGGGCATGAGCTGACGTTGGCATTGGGACCGACAGGGTAGCATCCATCGTAGCTCAACATGACGGACCGGAGCCCGTTGGTGTCAGTGCAGACCTGCATTCATACGGTTGCAGTCAAGGCTGTGCAGGAGAGGCTGGAGTGGAGCCATGCTTAGTCACGTGCACCACACTTGTTAGCATGTTTTGCTTACGTTTATGCTACTCAAGTACTGACCTATCAAACCATGCACAAGTTTTATTATCACAGCTAACCAAGAGCCTGATAAATGGAACCTCCTCAGTTATGGAACCCAAAAATGCTAGTCTATATGGTTTGGGCAACACTCATGCTTATGTTGGGGTTTGATAGGTCCTACCGCGTCAGGCGATCCGTCTCCATCGCAGTCGGTGCTCGTGTAGGTTGAACCCGGGTGGGTGCACCAGCCATTGGGGCGATGGCAGCCAGGACCTACAACATGTATGAAGGGGAAAGGGGAGTGAGCGCAGGGAGAGCTTTCAATGTTGTTTTCTTGTTGATGGCAAGACACGGCAAGGGGCCAAGCCGATGGAAAGTCATTGTCCCTTCTTAGTAGGGCAGGGCAGTGCACACATCATTCCGTGTTTTGTAAAGGCTTCCCTGCTGTAAGGCGATTATAGAAACCCTTTGTCCAGACCGTTAGCTAGCAACTGTTCAAGGGCATTTGTCATTGGGCGAGCATATGTGTTGTTTGGGTATGGAAGACACGCCAATGGAACCAGGGCGTAGCCATGCATGAGGGGAACATGAATGAGGGGAACCTGCAGGCGGTTCAGCAACCAAGTGACAGCCTAAGGCCAAGCATAATGACTGGCAGGCCAAGCACCTGAGCCAAGGACGGATGAATTGCTGTTGAACGCAGAGGCATGTACATGCAGAGCTCCATCGCATGAAGGTCAAACCAAATCATGGAAAGGAAAGAATGCACCAGCACACATGCGATTTCGACTTGCCTGTGAAGCCAACGGAGCTGTAAGTGCATGTGCCGCACGTGACCGGGCACCAGACCTTGGCAATAGACTCCCCCTGGTACTCGGCACTGGAGTTCTGGCACTGAGCAATCAGCTCAGCTGTTGGATAGCAGAACTGGATCAAATCCAAACTTATCCCCGATTGGGTCCTCATTATTACACTGTAGGTAAAATCCCTGCACACGTCTCCTGCAAGGCAGCATGGTTGAGTTGCTGGTTGAAAGTAGCATCTGTACTCAATCCTCCCTCGCTCACAGACCAAGCGAATTGTTGTTGGTGTCAGTAGTGGGGGAATTTAAGGTCTGTGGACCCGACTCGCTGCCTATTTGCTCCCGGTCCAGGCCACACTCGCACTTGTCCCCAGGCTTGTCCCCAGGCTTGTCCCCGGCTGAATCTTGCGACACCACAGGCTGAAACATTTGCAGACTGCAGGGGTGTTCAAGTCGGCATGACCAAGCAGCAATTCAAAATTGCTTCCCATGCTTCTGTGCGTTGCTCACCTTCAGAAATGGGTGGCGGCGGTGAGTTGAGTGTAGCTGGTGGCGGGGGCGGCGGTGAGTTGAGTGTAGCTGGTGGCGGGGGTGGCGGTGAGTTGAGTGTAGCTGGTGGCGGGGGTGGCGGTGAGTTGAGTGTAGCTGGTGGCGGGGGTGGCGGTGAGTTGAGTGTAGCTGGTGGCGGGGGTGGGGAGCTGATTCCTGCAGCAATGGAACATGGAACTGTGACTGGTCCAATGGGTTTGGATTCGCCCCCAGGTCAGGCCTACAGGCGTATGATACATTCTAAACTTCCATGTGTGCCAGCTTACATGGGCAGCAATGCCTTGGGCAAACCGTGTGAATGTCATGTAAATCTGCTAATGATGACATGGATGATGACATGGATGATGATGATGATGATGATGTAAGAAGGCCGACTTAAAACCGATGCAAATAATCAGGTACCATGGCTCCTGCATGGACCATAGTCCGATAAAGGCATGTTGCACAGGCAATTACTGAGAAGCTGCACAGAACAGTATTGATGGCAAGTGCTGTATGTCATAACGTAAGACAGGAAACTGAAAGACCAGTCCAAGCATGCATTGGGCATCACCAACGTACGCAGCCAATAATAAAGCATACGACATGCACTTGCCATCGGTCTCATTGCATCTGCCGCACGTCTTCATGCACCAGTACAAGGGAATGCTCTTCTTTTGGTAGTTTCCGCCCAAGCCAGTGCAAAGGTCGTTTGCCTTCCAGCCCGAGCACGTCTGCCACATCTCCGGATACTGTTCAACGAACAAGTCGGTGCACCGCACTGCACACGGCAGGGCAACACAGTTGCAGTGTGCGTGACACATGGCTTGGGGAAAGCAGAGCAGCTGGACCATGACAAACACAAGATTGGCTGAGATTGCGTCAAAGGGTTCAATAGGTCGTGTTACTTTGTGCCAATCGTAGATGTTGCAATCCGTACATACTCGAGCCAGGGCATTACCGGCATCGAGTCTCGAGCACACACTCCCATTAGCCCTTAAGCATTGAACCATCCTACACTATCAACAGAACAGCTGTTTTTGTATGGCGTGTCAATAGCATGGTACATTTGGTATCGTTCCTTACTTGGGGGCGGAGGAGAAGGGAGTGGTGGAGGGCTTGGTCGATCTGCAGCAAACAATGTCATCACGACAATGTTTGTGAAGGGCAGCATGTCCGGAGGCGTGCATGAAGGCCACATGGCAGGTCAGCCCACTCAAGTCACACTCACCCGCAGGGCAGTTGTTGCAGCTTGCTTGGCACCAGTACGAACGGATACTGTTGCCGTTCCAGAACGTCTCCAGGTGTGCAGCCTGTTTGGCCGCGCAGGCACTTTCGCTGGCCAAGACGAGGCAAGTGAACTGAGTCTCCATTGGGTTTTCGATCTTCCATTGCTCAAGGTAGTCCTTGCAGCTGGGAGCTGGAGGGGCTGCAGCCACAAAACCAGCGCCTCACAGTTTAATGGTCAAGTTAAGCCTCTGGAGTACGGACATGTAACCCCAAGCAGGAAGGCCAGAGAGTCATGCGCACGGTGGAGCCTGGCAACTTGTTTGGAGAGAGCATGCATCCGTGATGGTGATTTTGGCACTCACGGTGCGCCTGAACTAGGTTGCTTACGTGGTGGGTTAGGTGGTGGTGAGGGTGGCGAGGGTGGGGTGGGTGGTGGAGGGTTGGCAATGCACACTCCGCACGTCTGCCTGCACCAGTAGTCCGTCAAGGAGTAACCATCGTACACGCCCGTTTTGAAAAGATCGGTGGAGTTACAAGCCCCACGCTGGGCCCAGAGAGGGCAAGCCGTGGAGCGGTCCTGACAATAGCTCTCAGGGCGGCTTGGAGGGGGCGGCGAAAGGGCTGCATATGGCAGCATCACTCCGTTGTTGCATTCATGGCATTTGCATGCGAGGCGAAAGTCCAGCAGATTTCCCAGCTCGTCCTTGCCTCACCCTACAAGAATGGCTGCTTTGAAGCAAAGGACCAGTAGTGCGCATGTGTAGGCATGCAGCACGCCTAACAGCATCCCAGCTGTCACTAACCGGATGCACTCACCCAGCCAGTTATCTCCACGGGGTGGTGGAGCTTTTGCGCTGCCCGTCAGCTTGGTGCACGTGCCACATGACAGCTGGCACTGCACGTGTGAGAACTTAGTGTACTGGCAGTAGTTCAACCTCACAACGTCCTTGCAGTACTCGGATGGTTCAACGTCAGCACAGTCGGCGGTCGCCACAGGCTCAAAGGTAAGAACTGCAAAAGGCAAGGCATGTGTTTGTTTTGTTAGAATTCCCTGATCTGCCTACTCCATGTACGCTGCCCACTCCCATGTTCTCTTCTGTGTGCACCAGCAACCATGCTCTTTCCTTTCTTAGCTGTCTTGATTTTACGTCTCCCGGATCCTGTCCTGCTCAAAGCTGGTTAGATCTGTCCCATCCTTGTCTCGTGCATGACATGCTCACAGTTGCGCTGAATGCATGCAGAACCCAGGTGATGATGATGCAGAACCCATTGTCATGATGATAGTCATACCCAACAGGTAGCCTGGCCATACCTGTTGAGGTTGGCAACAACCTTCTGTTCAATGTGCAGGCCATACAAACGATGCTGTGCATCTGGACCCAGGCCTGTATCTGCCTACCCATGCCCGACATTCAAGCCAGTGTTTGCCTAGGTTCAGACTTTTGCTGAAATCTCACCAGGCTCAGGCAGCGCAGGGGTGATGGGAGGCCAGAACTCGGCAACCTGAGAAGTAGGTCTCCAGATGGCACCCTCTGCTGGAGCATACCTACAGAGCCAAGCAGCACAGCTGGAGTCGGTTCAGTGCCGTCTCTTCTGTGCAGGCAAATGGCCAACGGTGCCGTTTGACTGTCCTGGCTTCTGTTTCTCAGTGCCTACTGCTACCATAAGATGCACGGCAGACAAGCACGTGCCTATGCAATGCGGCATGCTGTTCTCAGCCTTTGTATGCCTTGGATCTGCCTGCAGTTATGCTACCTACCAGGCCAACTGTTTGCTTTGTGGTGTTGAGCATGCAGAACACGCGGCCTGCCCACTCTATGCAAGGTCCCCCACCATCAATAACCTGATGTATTTGAGTAGTTGTTTGGTGTTGTCTTCACTCACCGGCACACTATGGTGTAGCAGGTGTACAAGCCGTTGGGCAGCACTGGTGTAGCGGCATTGCCACAACCTACGCGGCCCCATAGCCTAGAGATGACGTTCATGAAATGTCCAATTTCAAGGACAGGCCTCTCTCCAGGTCCAGGGTTCGGGTTGGCCTTGGGGAAACCCGCGTTGTCCTTATCTGGGGTTGCTGAAAACTGCATTCAATTCATGGTAGCAATCAACGGGCAACATGAACGCAACTTAGCAGGCGTGCAGATGACAATTAACAGTTTGGCAGAGCGTTTGCAAACAAGTCAGCCGCGTGATCAGACTGAGAAGACGATCAGACCTTTGTGATATCATGAATACATGCCAGCTAAGCGCACATGGCACTCAACTGCCAGAAAGCAATTTAACTTTCAGTGACGTTGTGTTCCTTTAACGCTGCGGTCAGCCGCTTGATGAAACACATGTCTTGTACCGCTGAAACCTGTAACGCGTGTCATGTGAGGCTGTAACGCTGCAACCTCTTCCATAGCAGGTTGCCTTCCTATCTGCCTTGATTCGTAAACTACCCACACTCACGTTGTAGTTTCTGATTTCCCCGTACCTGCAGTGCACCAAAAACACATTTAGGTGCAAGAAGTGGACAGACCACTTGTATGTATGTATGTATGTATGTATATATATATATATATATATATATATATATATATATATATATATATATATATATATATATATATA
>QAXH01005975.1:38953-51878 GCA_004335635.1 Chloromonas sp. AAM2
TGGAGCCACTGTAGTACGTCTCTCTCTCCAGAGAGATGTATATAACCAGTTAAAGCTAGAAGGGTGAACCTTCGCAGACCTTCCCCACACTGGTTAGTTGCTAGTTAAGTCACATAGCCCGTACATGCTGTGGACTCCATGGATCTGCATGCATGGAAAGGTGACTGCTGCATGCATGCAGTGCTAACTGCTGCATGCATGGAGTGCTAACTGCTGCATGCATGGAGTGCTATCTGCTGCATGCATGGAGTGCTAACTGCTGCATGCATGGAATGCTAACTGCTGCTTGCATATGAAGTTGACTGCTGCATGCATGGAAAGATGACCGCTTCATGCATGGAATGGTGACAGCTGCTGCAAGGAAAAGCAACGCCGCTTCTTTGGCCCATTTTGGTTTTGCCTTCGTTGCCTTCAACGTGTTCACTGCTGCAGCTGGCATGCTACAGGTTGTTCAGGCCGCTAGAATGCCGCTGTGACTGCATTTCTGCAAGGTCTCTCTACCAGCTCACGTGTCGTTGCCCTCCGCCTTGTCCTCTACCGGACCAGATGTATGCGGCTTGACAAGTGGGGACACGTAGAATGTCTAGGAAATGCATGTGGCTGAAGGGCTGAAAAGGACAAGGCGGAGGGCAACGACAAAAAAAGGACATGTGAAGTGCATGCACGTGCATCTGCATGTCCTGTATGAGGTGACCACCGCCTCACAAGGGCCGGCACAACAGCTACATGGTTGCATCCGATCAGAACGAGCACACTGAGCAAACTGCCGCCAGGTACCGGCAAGCTAGCCAGGCTGCAACATGTGCACACACGGCTGGCGAGTGCCACTACCATGAGTTGTCAGTCAAGCCAAACGATTATTCCATACTCGACTCTAACCAGCTGGGCAAGACCGGGGCATGGCAAGCGTGTCCACGCAAGTGCATGCAGGCGGTTGCACCCACTGACAAGATTTCCAGAACTGGCATTACCAAGATGCTGACAGGAATGCACCCAGCTGAAGGCAGCACTCTTGGTAGATTAGACCCTGGGGTAGATGAGACCTGCCCCTTTACCAGCAACTTCCTCTTCCTCACAAACTCCATGTCCCTGTGGCAACAACAAGTGAGGCACACAACAGTGCCACGTGGTGACCAGAAGGTTGCCTGACATTCCCTTTCTCCATTTCCCCCGCTGAGCAGTTCTCACCGGAAACTGAAGGACATGAAACAACATACTACGGTATTTATAATGGGCCTGCTTTCAAATCTGGTTGCTTTTCCAAACAGTGTCATGCCGCTTCGTTGGATGCATTTTGCCTCTGCTCAAGACAGTGACGTGTCGGGTGGGTCAACTAACCAATGTTTACACATAGGATTCGTTTTGACACACAAGACTCGTGTCATCATCATCATCATCATCATCATCATCATCATCATCATGAGTAAACAAAGCCTTTTAAAACTCCAGGATGAAAAGCACCTGGCTCGTGCAGTCGCCTGCCTTCAGTTTAGTACGATGAATTCTCGATGTCAACTCAACACGCAGAGGAATGCTGTCTGAAAGGCCACTGGTACTCCACGTTCCAGGAAACTCCAACGAAGTGATGAAGTATCTCTGCTCTGCCGCCGCCACGTACTGATGACCTGCTCATTCACACACGGCTTCAAGAGGTGCAGGCCCTGCCTGCCTGCCCGGCGCCCGCCTTGCTATGGCCACACATCTGACTCTGTCCGCAACCCGCCTATACACTGACAAGCCTGCCTTGCAATTGACCAGCTAGCTGGGCCCTGGTGTATGGCGTGCGCGTGGTTGCCCTCAGCGTGTGCGCCTAGCCGGTAGTGCAGCCTGCCTGCCTGCTCCTGGCCTGGCATTGTGGCTAGGCCTGCCTGCCTGGTTATGAGGGTGTCCTGGTACTGGTTGACACTAGGTGGCTAGCCTGCCTGTTGGCTAGCTAGGCGTGTCCTGGTACTGGTGGTACTAGGTGGCTACCCCTCGGGCCTGCCTGCCTGGTATAGGTGGCTACAAGCGTGGGCCTGCCTGACTGCCTGCGCACCCAGCGAGAGAGGCCAACGGCCACAAGGAAGCGATTGCAAAACCTGTCATGGACTGCTGCGTGGACAATGTGCATCAGGTATGGCCAGAACAAAAGCAAGGAAACTGGGCAGGAGCATACACTGACAAAAAGTGTTGGTGAACCACACATGATGTTCTGTCACGGAAGATGGTTGCAACCACCAGCATAGAATTTCGAATTCGATTCAAATGTACCGAGTAGTCTAAACCAAGTGCCGTACCTGAGATCAAGCGAACTTCTCAGTAGGGACGAAACCGTGCGCCACCTGCGCCACCAGCGTAACCACCACGTGCAGGAGCAGCCGCACTGTATCCAGCCGCGCCTGCATCGTACCCACCTGCTGCACCACCGCCATAACCACCTGCACCTGCGCCGTAACCACCACCATAACCGCCGCCTGCCCCAGCAGCTGGCGCGCCTGCACCATAACCGCCAGCCCCAGCTGCCGGGCCTGCACCGTACCCTCCTGCACCACCGCCCGCACCATAGCCACCCTGGGCGCCGTACCCTCCGCCACCGTAGCCACCGCCGCCCATCATACCGCCCATCCCACCGTACCCGCCCATGCCACCCATCCCACCATACCCTCCCATGCCTCCCATTCCGCCATAGCCACCGCCACCACCACCGTACCCTCCCATGCCACCACCGTAACCACCCCCTCCCATGCCTCCGCTGTAGCCTCCTCCCACGCCTCCTCCCCTGCCGCCACCATACCCGCCTGTGCCACCACTGTAGCCGCCGCCGCCGCCGCCAAAACGGCCACCACCACCCCCACTGTAGCCACCATAGCCCCCACCACCATAACCACCACCGCCGCCTCCATAGCCGCCCCTGCCGCGCATGGGCCCGCCCCTACCTCCTTCTCCTTCCTTGGGCACAGCTCGCTTGACTTCAACGGTGCGGTTCTCAATGTTGTGTGGGCCGATGGAAAGGCCAGTGAGCGAGGCTGGGTCAGCAAACGTGACGAACCTGCACACAGCCACGAGCATGCCAATAAACTCAGCCTAAGTACAAGCGGGGCAAGAAACGCACTTCAATGACAAAAGGGATGCCATCCGGGAGCAGATGCCCATGCAGCAACATGCACAAGCATGCTATCAATCATGAGCAGCCGTGACCAAGCGAAGATGTGATGCATGAAAGCAACAGGCAGCTGAGGTGCCTTCTGAGTAGCAAAAGCTTTGCCTCTCTTAGCCCCACTGTTACAATTCAATGCACGAGTGCAGATGCAGCCCTTGGATTCAAGCATCACACACCGCACACTCACCCAAAACCCCTTGAGCCACCATCAGGATGTGTCACGATCTGCAAGTGCATGCTATGGGAAGATGTGACACTATGGGAAGTTGTGACCACTGCAACGCTCGCGTGTGACCTGCCACTTGGAACTATTTATGCCAATCTTCCTTCGCTGGTTCTTCCTCTTTTCCCGGCGGTCTACGCTTCCAGGAGTGGCCATCGGCAAGCGCAGCATATCTCAGCTTCAGCTTCTTAAACAGCAGCTTTGTCACAACACTATTGTGCGCGTTTGACATATATCTTTCGACATGACATTTGAGAGCCAATGAACATAGAACTTTTTCAGGTTTCTTTTGGGTCTCACGAGGTTTGCGGTCAGGATGGCACCTCGAAGGGTGGCCACCACCATTACTATCGCTGTGTGTCATCATCCCCTTCACTTGTAGGTTGGACGGGATGGAGTCCCTCTACTCATGTAAAATGCACAGTTAGGTCCGATACACAGTGATCGGGTTCCAATAGTGAGAAGAGCAAGATTGTTTGATGTTTCATGCAATCGTGACTGCACATGGCACTCACCACAGCATCCTCTAGCTCGCCAAACTGTGAGAAGTATGCCCTGACTTGTTGCTCGGTTAGGTCACCCTGCAGCGAACAAGCAAGTCACATACCACATGCTGCTCAGAAAAAGTTGCAGTTGCGTGCATGACACATGAGGACACGACTAATGCTACCAGCAAGCTGTATCTATCCAACTTGCCCTTACCATACTCCTTTCTACCATCATTGTACACATGCATACGTTGCACAAACTCACAGTGCCGCCAATAAAGAGCTTGTTGGTGGAGAATGAACCGCCTGAGGGTCCTCCACGTGACTGCCGAGAGTCCTGAGACTGCCCAGTACGCGGCACTGCCATCTTTGCCTCAACCCGCCTGCCATCTGCAGCATGCATGTACAAGTCGGTCCTCAACCAGGCATGCATGTAGTAGAATGGATTCCATGATACTGACGCAGGCAGTCGAAGAGCGACCGATGTGCGGGCTGAGAACTGTATCAGCAAACATGAGGCGTACCAATGATATGTTCCTTCTGACTCAGGAAGGAGTCGGCGTTGTTGCGGTCAGCGAATGTCACGAAGCCAAAGCCACGGCCCTCCATCACAACAACGTCTGTAATCTCGCCCCTGCGCGCGCAAACAAGTCCCGGAATACAGGATCTCTTCAGATCTCGCCAGTCCACGTCGCACGCCCAAGACACTTGGCCTTGCGATCTGCATGGCAGCAGCAGCAGTTGCCGCTGAAGCGACTGCGTACCATTTTGAAGCGTACGATGCCAGTGAATCCTTGGTTGACTGCAGGTCCAGACCTCCGAGGAAGAGCTTGCCCTCGACAAAGGTGGAGTCGTGGCGAGGACCACCCGGCTGACCTGCGCAGTATGCAAGGCTGGGAAGCATGTGGGGCAAAGGCGGAGGTATTGCATGGATTTGCCGGAAGCAGGAGCTAGCCGACTTCACTATCGGGCTAATCAGAGAACCGATGGTAGCAGGATGCAGATGGGGCACACCTGGCCTGGCTTGTTGTGATTCCTCCTGCGTTTGCCCGCCTTGCTGCTGCTGGGGGTCAAAAGATTGCGTCATCTGATCACCGCCAGCCTGAAGATAGCCGTCGCCTTGAGGATACGCATTAGCATCCTGAGCTCCAGCGTAGCTCCCATTGGCATCCCCTGCGTAGCTTTGCTGTTCGCCTCCGTACATTTTGGGTCTATGCGACACCGGTGAGACACCGTCAGCCTGTATACTAGCACAGGTACCTGCTGCTGGGTAGTTTGAACGAGAGCTTTCTGTCTTCTCGTCGACTTTTTCGTTCCAACAACGTTTTCGGGCCGTTACGTTTCTGGGATAGGATGGCATGTCCAATTGTGTTTGATATCCTGCGCAGCCACATGGCTGCAAGCCAGACGCCCTTTGCCTGTCTATGAATTCCTGAGCTTACATCTTGGAACTTGGGCAGGGACCCACGATGGGGCTCATCCCATGGGCTCTTACCAAGGTTCCTCGTGTAGGCTCCTCTTGCGCAATGGGGCTCTTGGTTTGCAAGCTGGTATTCAGATGTATCCGAACAGGTGAGGTATGGGGGTTTGAAATATCGGCCATGATCCATGCCATCACAGATATGATGGTTTTAGATCAGTGGGAATTCAAACTTTCATCCCAAGCGGCTCATGCTCGGACATGTTTCGAAGCTTGCTTTCCAACCTGTTGCATGCAGCACAAGCCTGTCCCACCACACAACCGCATCAATTATGATAATCCCTGCCACAATGACATTGTGTATGCAGGTCGCAGGCCACTCAGGATAGCTGAAAAGATCGGTAAGCGGACAAAGACAGCTCAGACATTGTCGTCGTGGGAAGGTGTCAGCTACCCAGTTCCAGACCACAGCACTACTGGCTTCAAACTGGAGTATTAGCACTTCCACGCAGTACTATGGTGCAAGCCAGATTATTTGCCTCCCATGGCCAAGGGTTTAGACTACCTTCACATGCTTTCTGATTTTTCCAGGAGTGTTCATCCTGGACCGGAGGAGTGCCAAACTGGGTCTTACCTACTTTGTGAGTCGAGATGAACAGCCCACACCATACACCTCAGTGTGCTGATCCACTGCTGTATCTCCAGTAGTTGTTGTGCTTCATGCATCTGTGTCTTGCGCGTTCTGTCAATTCCTGTCTGTCAATTCCTGTCTGTCAATTCCTGTTCTGTCAATTCCTGTCTGTCAATTCCTGTTCTGTCAATTTTGATGATGCTGACACTACCAGCGTAGAACGCCCCAGACTTCGCCGAGAGGACAGGAACCTGTTACTTGTGATGCTGCCCTTGTACTTTGGTCCGTATCGATCGAATGCGTACCACTCTGCGTCCCTACCCCTGGACCGGCAACTCCATGTCACTTAAGAGGACGATTTGGGTGTTTGCCACACTTTAACAGCCACATGACTGGTAGCCTCATGTGTGCTATGGGCATCTTCGAGACCAGCATCTTATGCTATGATGATGAGGAGGGGGATGGAGGTGATGTGTCCTGCTTGTGTGCAGGCAGTCCGGGTGGTTGCCACACGGCAGCGCACAGCAAACAAGGTAAAGCCGATGTGCACTGGGTGTCCACTTGTCCTCAGTCAGTGACGTTGTTGGCCTGTCCCTCACCAGTGTTGAAACACGTGTAGCCCTGGGAAGGTGAGGCCGTGCAGAGGTTTAGGACAAGCAGTCAGCAATTAAACTACAACAAAGTCCAGAGCAAGAAGTACGACAAATGACAGAGGCAAAGGGATAGGGAAAGGGAAAGAGGGAGACACAAAGGAGTTGGAGGAGACATGAGATGACCTAAAACGGTGCATGTGCTCAGATTAATGTTGAACCTTGCTTGAGACACTTGTAGGTCGGACGGGTTGCAGTCCCTCCCCTCATGTAATCCGACTGACCTGTGTGTCCGTGTGTTGCCCCGTGAAGAAGCCAACCAAAATGGCGCCATGCTCAGATTTCGATTTCAAGCCGTGCATGTGATGTCCATGTGTTGGCCCGCCAGGTGGACACTGCCTTAGGCTACACAGGTCTGGCTGAGGATGAGCTTCTCGAGCAGGGCATATCGCCTGACCAGATGCTGGTGGTGCTGCGGGTGGTGGAGGAGGTGCAGGACCTCAGGAGCCTAGCGGGGTGAGGCAGGAAACCGAGGGCAACAACAACCGAGGCCAAGTGAACCATGTAGAGGGGCAAGCGCAGAGTGGTACCAGGGTAATTGCTGACCATGCAGGAGCACAGCACCGAAGTCACCGTAGCAGCACGGAGGAGACTGTGGAGCAACGACGTCACAGTGTTATGCCTTGTCAATTTGCGATGACCGGACGCCAGTTTAAACTGCTGGTAAAACAGTGCTAGTGATGATGAAAGCGTTTGGCAGCTGTGCGGGTTACCAACATGCATGGCGATTGTCTTGGTGATGGTGTGATGGCTGTGCTGCAGGTTCAAATTCGTTGAAATTCTCCTGAGCCGGCGGGCCGTGGACTCAAAGATTGGGGGCCGGTACTCCATGCCCGGGGGAAGATTTAACGTGCAGATGTGCCTGGCGGTGAGTTCGGGAAATGTGCTATGGTTTCCAACGACTGTGCTTTGGGTTCCAGTTCCAGCAGAGCGTGCGTGTATGTTGGCTACAGCGAGTTGGTGTTGGTGGTGTTACTGTTATTGTCGTCATTACCTCGTTCATTTTGACCGTGTCGATGCACTGCGTGCAAGAGCCGTGCCCCGCAAGTCAGGGACAGCAACCAAAGGCCTGTTTTTGCTGGCGCACAGTCCAACCCTCACATCCGCTTCAAAACAATTCTTGTGTGTGCCATGTTCCTGCTGTGCGCAGGAGTACTATTCCAGTCCGCGCATGCAGGACTTTCAGGACGTGGTTGCCCGCGGCACCAAGACTGGGTGGAGCGGTGTGGACAAGGCCACACTCCAGGAAGTGGGGGGCAGGGTGTGGCGGGAGATACAGGCACGCATGAGGGACGACCTCATCGATCTGTTTCTGCTCTGATATTTGTTCATGTCATAGTTTTAATCGGGGAAGCCGTCACAGGATACGCCAGTACATGCTTTGAGCTGTCAGTGACCACTACAGTTACAGTTGGCTTGCATGTTTGTGTGCAAAAGGTACGGCTATCTCCTGGCAGGCTGACTGGCATGCTCCAGCACAGAGGCACGAATGGCTTGGGTCCCATTGTATTTCCAACGACAACTGTGAAGTCGACCAAGAACCGTTTGGACTGCCGGCTCTGTGCCTAAGCGCAGTCCTGCGAATTGCCTGTTAAGAAAGGCGAAACTTTTGTGTGCATTACACATGGCAGTGCCGGCAAAAAATGCCCCCAGAGGGCAGTCCTGCTGGGAGCAGGCTGTGTTAGCTGCTGAGTCACTATCTATGGCTTATCGTGGACTGCGCTTCATTCTGTCTGTTTTTGACACTAGGACGGTCACTGAATACTGGATCAGCATACGGGTTGGACGGGCTGGAGTCCCTCTCTTGTATAGGGTTTGGAACTTGAATGCGTATGTTCATGTTTCACGGCTTGAGTCGCTGAGTTACATGCACCAAGTAGCAGAACCCTGGAACACACGTGGATGTGTATGAGACGTTCCCATGCTCCTTCAAGCGACTATGTATCCGACATGCTGGGCATCCGGTCGTGAACCAGCCTTCACCGCGTTTGGCCGACGAACCACCCCGGCCTCCCTTGGTGCAGGCATGAATCACCTGTCGCATGCTACGGGTTGTGAAAGCTGGAGAAATTACTGGCTTTCTCCCACAAATCTGCGTGGGTCTAGACATCACACTCATTGAACGTGACGCAACGACCGCAACTCTCGGACACGTCGCTTGGTTCATATAGCTGTCAACATCTTTGCAATCCCTTGTCATTCCTTCCCGATGATGAGGTTGCTCAGACGTACAGAGAGAAAACTGTGCACAGGAGTTATTATCTTTGCCGCAGCTCTGCTGGCGTGCATGGTGTGGATGAGCCACAGGCATCCACTCGTTCACCACACCCACCTCCACAGGCAGCAGGGCCCACAGCCACTTGGTGAGTGTACCAGACCGTCGGGGTCGCCGACATCATGCACCTCCAGTGTGAGCTGCAGCGTGAACTGCTCAATCAGCCAAAACGTTTGCCACTGCACAGTGACGTTGGTGAGGATCGAAAGGATGAAGTGCAGGTGAATACCATTGAGCCTGTGTAGGTTTGTCATCCTTCATAAACTCGGCCCATGTGTTTACATTGCTTGTTCTCAAGAGCAGTGCCGTGCGCTCGAACAGTGTGCCACATGCGCTGCATGAACCATGTGTAGTTGCCACGCCATGTGTGACATGCACTTCTAAGAGGGCCTGCTGTGCATACAGGCATGGGGGAGGTTGTCATGCAACCAACAGGAAGCCCAACCACATCGGCTCCGTCGAGTCGTACCAGCATGCAGAGGGGACCAGACAGTGGCGCCATGCGCTTGAAGGTGCCAATCTGGTGGTTTGCTCCGTTCCTGGACACATCAAGCTTTGGCACTGAAGCAGCTCAGCTGGTGAGCAGGGCATGAACAGTAGATAGTCGCAGCCCTATCCCTTGCGGCGAAGAGCGTCTACATAACTTTGCTCGAGAACCCCAACCTCAGACACAGGCAGCTGCTCCCACATACCATGCTTGGCACCTACCAGTACTCCTACCAGAGTGCGCGTTTGTCTGCCCGCCAGCCTGCCGGTCGCTTCCCAAGGCTATGTGCCTGCTGTCAGGGCAATGTCAGGCAACCTCGTGCAAGAATAGATGAAAAGGCAGACAACAACAGGCTAACGCAGGCTAATGCCAATGCCCAAGAACGAGAGTCCAGATATTTTTGATGTATTTTGAGGCATTCCTTTCATACCGCCCTGCCTGCAGCTGCTGCCTCTGGTTCAACGAGGCATCAGTCCTGCCAACAACACACGCATAGGTTTGCTGCAGGTGAGGCCTAGCCAAAGGGTCCAACAGAGGTCAGATCAGCCGCCGCAGACTGATTCAGGGCGGTGAATGGGGCTCGGAGGCTGGCATGTGGTGGTGTTATGCACAATGAGTTGCGCACAGCACAGCAAAAGCAGCAAACCAAAGTGTGGGGCTTCCCATGAATTAGATTTCAATCATTGTAGCACCAGGATCCATACAGTGTTATGCGGTGGATTACCAGGTCGCCCGCCATAAGGGATTAATTAATTAGAATTCCAGAAGGTGTATTATTATGTCAGCAGCTGCGACATCTTTGTCCCTGACAGATTCCCAAACACTGGCACAAGCCGTGCACTTCACCTGCAGATGAAGTGTCAGGACAGCCTACAAGGGGCCATAGATGACAACCTGCACCAACAACTCCTGGGCCTGTTGCATGGCTCGCCATTGAAACGGCCTGCAATTGCGGTCTGTCACAACATGGCTCCTTTCATGGGCCGGCCCAGACCTAAATGGGCGTCATGCATGCCTTGCCCGCCCCGTGGAGCTGCGTACACGATTGCCCGTGTCATGGCTGAAACGACCAGGTGGGTCACATTGGCCTGGGCTCCACACACACACACACACAAACACACACACACACACACACTGGGGCTGGCCTCACAAAGGGTGTGTAAGCTGCCACGGCTTTGGCCTCGTCTAGCTGTGATGTCTTGCACGGCCAATTTGAAGCGTGAGCGCTGTCCAGAATGCCACTTCTTGCCTGCCTCTTTCCTAGGTTGTTTCAAGTTTTGCCATATTTAGGACCATCAACTACGCCATAAGCTTTCTGCGGCGGTTAAAGTAACGCTGCTGTATCCATAGGTCACAGGGGCGGCTAGGGTGACTCAAGGTCTAGCGTCCTCAGAGGTCTCAGTTGCTTGCCTTCCACAGGGTGCCACGTGAATTTGTAACGGCTATCAATTCTCTGGATGAGGTGTGGGTGCCATCACTCTTCTCACAGCACGTGATAATTGGGTCAGGCGTGGACGCAAACAAGGTATGGAGCCACGTGAGGCATGTGGCTCCTTACATGCTAGGTGTGGCTCCTGGCCACTTGGCAACCTGATGATGTGCACACTGTGGTGCCTGCGTTGAGCTTTTGTTCCAAAGCGAAGTAAAATGGTGCACGTGTATGTGACTTCGGCTTCTCTCCACCCCCACCCAAACACGCACATGTAGGGCTTCGTACATGGATGCTCTAACCCTTAGCACCAGCTGTTGATCTCAGTTCACCACGACCTCTTGTTCCCGTTGCAGCTGCGCATCGTCCCCTTGGCAGTCAACACTTCCCTCTACAACCGAGTTGTGCACCAACCTCTGGATCTGCACACAACCGCACTGCCTGAGGCACAGGTAAGCAGCCCTGCCCTTCCTGCATTTGAAACACCTTGACTGCTCAACCCTGCACATGCCTCAAGCGGTTACCAACCTATTGCACATGCACACTCATTTATTCGTTAGAATGTTGAGCTGTGATCGCACGAGGCATTACGCAGGCATTCATGCAACAAATGCTCACTCACGTACGCTCCCATGGCCTCTGTAGACTGTGCTGCTGTGTTGTATTGTTATGGGCGTTTTCGCATAGCATGGCATATAACAGCGATGGCAGGTACTTGTATTCAGGTACTCTTGGAAGGCAGCACAGCAGTGCATGCGAGTGGCAAGCCCTTTGTGTTCCTGTCCATTGGCAAGTGGGAGGCACGCAAGGGCTGGGATGTCCTGCTCAGTGCCTACCTGCACGAGTTTACTGCGCAAGACCCAGTGGGTATAGAGCTCAAGTATAGAGCAGTAGTCATGTAGAGATTACACCAGCCCTGAGGGCACGAGTAGCTGCGTGTAATAGCTGTAATGTAGATCACTGGGAGGCTCAAAGGGAGTTTCAAAGCATTGAGGCCCAGGTGTTTTGCTGCTCAAACCCGAGAGCGAAGTGTTCAAATGACCCATAATCAAAGTATCTGTCGCAATTGGGGTTTTGAGCCAATTCAAAGTAAGGGGATAGACGTCACTGGTGCCTCGGAGCGGAACCATAGCCGCTACAGCTGACTGGGTGCCAAAGCTTGCGCTCCCTTGGACAAGAAATCTAGGCATCTGCCCTGCATCTGTCCGATCAAGTTTTCCCGTTTCTCATCTCAGTGAGACGTCCAAGTGACTTGAGCCAAGAACTTGGAATAGACTGGCATTGCAGTTTTTCAGCGCCTTCATGTGCGGCACAGCTGCTTGTGGGCTGGCATCGACAAGTCAAGCAATGGAATAAGCCGGCATCACTGAATCGAGGCAGGTGCTCTTCCGGTAAGATCTTGCTCGCCCGGCACAGCCTTGGAGACTCCTTTGGTCGCAATTACATGTAGGCTGTCAGAGATTTCCAGAACGGCCCAACCTTGGCGTTCCAACCGGCAGTCTTGTTGTCCTCTATCCACTGCCTTTGACTGTTTTGTAGCATCTCATGACTTTGATGCTGTTGTGTGAGAGCGCAATGTCACAGGAAATTCCCGAACCCTTGTTGCGATCGCAGCAACCTCGACTTCCTTGGCAGCCTTTGCAAGCTTTAGAGCGCTGGTTGCATCATCTGGCGTAGCACCTAGTCGCGGGTGCATTTGCTGGTCTCTGCATGCTCGCGCTCGCAGGTGGCTTTTGAATTTGCAGCAGTGCCACAACAGCCACCTGGTATTCAAGCTGGAATCGCATGTAATCCAGACAACCCAAGGACCTCCTAACCGAGGGAACCTCCTGTCCGAGCTGTCCGAGGCAAAAACTCAACAGACCTGTGAACCTTGATCTGACCGAGCTGTCCGAAGTCAAGTTCAAACATGCCGCAGTCCCGCGAGACCAGTCTCCTCTGTGGTCTGCATGTCCTTCCTCTCCATCCATTCCCTTTCGGCTAGCACTATGGAGCAAACAGTCAAGTCACCGTTTTGGAAGCGGTTAAGGGATCACTCATGAAAAAAAAAAAAGAAGTTTGCCAGTTCTGGGACAATTCCTATCAATGCCACTGGAACATGTGGTAGTGATGGGTGTTGTAGTTGCAAAGTGTGGTTGGGTATGCTTTTGAGTTTGCAGACGTGTCACAGGTGTGTGTCTATG
>QAXH01005975.1:51886-65613 GCA_004335635.1 Chloromonas sp. AAM2
GTGTGTTCCACAACCAAACGAAGCGGTCGTGTTGGTACACGGTGTGGTGCCTTTTCTGGGACAGGTTGTTGTGCATAGACAAGAAAGAATTTGCCTCATGGTGTGTGATTTTTTTGCCCGTGCCGGCTTAGACTGGACAGTAATACCACAGCACAGGCCTGGGTGTGTTTAGATGCGCTTCGCAACAGCACTTTGAACAAGCTGCAACCCAGCACTTGATGCCATGAGCCGGCCGCGTTTGAATCGCGTAAACAGGCTGGACCATGGACCGTCCTGGGGCGTGGTTTCGCCTTTCCACGTTTAACTGCATGGAACCTAAATGTGCGTGTGCGTGAAATGGATGGAATGCTGCTTGTCTGATCCATAGTTTGCGTATGGTGAACACCAACATACACGCGATTCAAGCCAAACGTGCTGCCCACATGCTGCAGGTGTGCCTGTACATTGTGACCCAGGAGTTCTCTGGAGAACGCACCATACATGGTGAGCTGGAGGGCCAGTACACTACAGCCCATCATCAACATGTGCTACGCATACTTGTCTATGGGCTTTGACTACGTCAGGCTCCACATGCTCGTCTGCTGACTTGCATCGTACCAAGCACATGGCTGGCTTGTCGTTGCCCAGCATACTTGTCTATGACCTTTGACTACGTCAGGCTCCACATGCTCGTCTTCTGACCAACATCGTACCAAGCACATGGCTGGCTTGTCGTTGCCCAGCAAGTGTGGCTGCTTGCTGGCTGTTCACGGGTGATGGAGGGCATGAGATCTGGTTTCCTGTTCCAGAAGTGGCAATGCGCCGTCTACCACAACACGCGATGGTCACCCCGCGGTTAACCCCGTATGTGATTGACACACACACGCGTGTATGTGCCGAGACGCACCGGTTTCAATGCCAGTCCCAGGGATTATCCAGAACTGGCAAACGTCTTTTTTTTCATATCTGCATGCTATAGCTTCCCCATGAGCCTTCACCTTCTCACTTGTCTGGTGTGTACGCCTCTCCTTTTTGCAGAGGAGCTCGCCCGTCTATCTCCTGCCTCCCGCCCGCCTGCCCAGCTGCCCCGGCTGGTCCTGTTTTCCCACCTCCCGCCCGAGTTGTACTTGCGCCTCATGGCAACAGCGGATGCGTTTGTCATGGCTACACGAGGCGAGGGATGGGGACTGCCCATTGTAAGTGTGATCGACGCCTGGCTGTTTGCCATGATCCACTGTGTCGATCACCGCACATCGATTGGCTGTTTGCAATTATCCATTGTGTCAAGGTTAGCCTGTTCATCAACAACAACAACAGCAGTCAGATGATCATGATGAAACCGTGCGTGCCCCTGCAAATTCCTTTGGAGAGGCCAGGACTCTAAACCCACCCACACAGTACGCACACACAACATGCTGTACGGCCACCGCTTCAAACGAAGGCCTCTATGAATCAACAACACTAATACATGGCAGGTTTTGGAGCATGAAAGCGTGAGGGGCAGTACAATGCTCCTTTCTGACGTGTTGCTCGTACACAGTTGTACGTATCAGCGCATATCATGTACACAGTCTTCCATGATTCCGGCCTCTGCACCTTTCTTCAGAGCAGGGTTCATGATAAATCCCATGTACCAGGTTGAGGCCATGAGCATGGGGCTGCCGGTCATAGCCACACACTGGTCGGGGGTCACTGCATACCTGGACGAATCGGTGGGTCAGGCACGGGACTGAGGCATGAGTCTAGGGCTAGGCCAGGGCCACGTGTGTGTCAGCCTAGCCCTAGCGGACGACGTGCGTTGCTGCACAAAGTACCAGTGCCTTCTGACTCGTGTATCGCACGAGGTCTTTTTTGTTCTTGTGATAGCTTCCATGGTTCAAACAGATATACCTGAGACTCTTATACGTATACAGCAGGTAATACAGCAGGTAATACGTCCCAGTCCCAGTGTCTGCAAGCTACAAATCAGCTACCAATCAGCCCAACACCCAGCACTTCAACGGCGGCATCTTCAGGCAACTTGCACGTAGAGCACATGCAGGTGGGTTACCCGTTGCGCAGTCAGGAGGTGGACGTGCCTGACTCGGTCCCGGAACAGTGGTTCAAAGGTGAAGCCCTTCTCATCGGTATGTGATCGGTCAAGTGCCTTACAGGGTTGAAGCTGCGAATGCAGTATACCTTTCACACACGATACCTATGAATACACTGTTCCTATCAATTCAACAGCGCTTCCTTTGCCCTGTTGACAGGTGTGTGTGAAAGCAATTTGATTTGCACAACGCAAACAAACAAAAATCGCAGGCAGTCTGTAGCAAGCGCTTGTAGAAGCAACCACCATGATGCGAAAGTCAGCCAGCCTGTGAGGGTTAGAATAAAGAAGGGCCAGGCATGTGTTGGTGGAAGATGCAACAAGAAGGACATGTGTGGGTGCGTAGGAGTAGACAGGCCGTGACTCAGGGCGCCTCACAAGGAATCCCACGGTTGGCAAGCACGGCAAACGCAGTGATGTGACTATGCCATCTCTGCAGGGTCTAAATGGGCTCAGCCTGACGAGGCACATCTTCGGCAGCTGATGCGACACGTGATGCAGCGCCCAGCTGAATCGCAGGCCAAGGGGAGGGCGGCAAGAGCACGTATCATCGAACGGTAGGTTGCAGCAGGGTAGGGTAGGGTCAGGGGATGAACGAAGACGGAAACTGGAGCAGAGAAGGTGAAAAGTGAAGGCCAGTGAGCTAACCCCTAACCCCTAACCCCTAACCCATCCCAAAGTCACACAAACAGACATTGTCCGACATGATATGTTGAGTGGGAGCTCAACAGACAAATGTTAGGCAGGTGCGAACAGGATAGTACCTACAGGAGTGGGCACCACCATTACTACTCAGGTGTGTTGCAATCCCCTTCATATGTAGGTTGGACGGGTTGAAGTCTCCCCCCTCATGCGATAGGATGACATCTCATTTGCTGGACATCTGTTTTGGCCACACATTTGTTTTGACCATACATGCCGTGACAGTGACTTGTTTGACTATACTGTGGCTTTGTGACTAGACAATGTCTCATGATGCTTTCCAATTCAGGTACTCGCATGAAGCCATGAGCACCAATTTGTTCTGCGAGTTCAGACGCATTGAGCTTCTGCTTGGATTCACCTGAGGGAATGCTGAGACAGCCAACCCCGCCAATTGTTGGTGGATTTTTTGGATCTCACCAACAATTGGCCGGCCGCCTCCTTGCCATCAGCTTGCCATCAGCATTGTGAGAAGGATGATGTTCAGCGTGGTGGCTTTGCAACGATGGCTTGTTGCGGTTGCTGGATTGCGGACATTGTCAGGTTAGTTAGCATTCAGGGAACAGTCATCCATTAGCATCAACCTACTGAAAAGGTACTTAAGTACACATCCGCGCAATCCGACCGTACACATCCGTGCAATCCGTACGTCCAGTATATATGGCGATGTTATGCTACTTTCTGTTGATTCCTGTGGCACTAGCGGATCAGGTGCAGGCTTCAGATGCTCTTAAAATGCTTGACTTGCCTCAAGCAGCATTGTGGCCCCTGCAGCCCCCAGCCCCGGGTCCCTGCCCCGCAGTTTGGACCCTCGCCTGCTTGTCGGCCCTAGACGGTATGAGTTGGTATCTTTGGACTGGCCAGCGACTGACCCCTGGTCAGCGCCAGGGCCACCTCCTGCTGTCAGTAGCAGCCTACCGGCACAACCTGCAGGGTTTGCTGGTCTCTCACTCTGTGCCACCCACAGCTTGACAGATCAGCCGCGACCAGCCCTTTCTGTACCTACAAAATGGCCGACTTGCTCTCCGGTTCCGCCATCATAGCAATTCCAAGGTTCCTGATCCGGTCACCAACTCAGGCCCAGACAAACGTTCGTTTAGGCAGGCAGGCCGTAATCAATCAATCCGCAGAATTAGTTATCAAAGGTACTGCAACTACGGGCATACCCTACTAAGTAATACCCACAGAGCCTTTGCTTCTGGCTTTGCCTACCTTATACCTGCCTGCCAACCTTTGCCACTTACCGCTTTCTGTTGCTCAGGACCGTATCCAGCCTCGTCAGTGTCCAGCCTCGCATGTCTTGCTAGCGCCCGCGCTCAGTGCATGTTGGGCTCCCTGATGTAATCTTTATGCAATCTGTACATGCATCACCATTGCGACCAACGGTGCGGCGGGTAGAAGATGCCCTGCTTGTAGCGCTACGTTGCCATCACTTGCCTTTCAGTTTGCTTGGCAGGCGCGCATGACACTAGTTCATCATATAATGGTACTCTCATGGCCTGAGGCAATCGCCTTGCACTCAACTCAGCTGTAAGAGTACTGCCAGACGTCTTGCTTTGCACCAGTCAGCAGACTGTCAGGCTGAACAGCCCAGCCTGGCGGCTGGCCTGGCAGGCTGCCCAGCCCGCATGTCGGCGGGCTGGCAGCCTGTGGTGCCTGCCTGGCGGTCTGTTCCCTGGCGGCCTGAAGCTTTCACCTGGCAGTGGCTGCTACGCCTGGCGGCCTGGGGCCTTTACCTGGCGGCGGCCGCAGCGCCCTGATGGCCAAATATTCACATAGCATGGTTGCACAGTGGTTCAGTATAACAAGCTTACAAGGCCCCAAGGTCCTGGCTGCGCAATGTTTTAGCGACCACAAAGCAGAAGCAAAAATACATTGTCAGGCTACCCATTAAGGCCACATAGTCAAAGGCCTCAGCCGTCTGGTCTCTGTGCGTTTCGGATGGCTGTGATACGTCAAACAGTGTAGCATAGCTGGCATGCGCAAGAGTTCAAACCAAACGTCAAACAGAGGCTTCTTTGGCTGTTGCTGCTGGTAAGCTCAATCTGCGCTGCGTCCTCCAGTGTGCACTACCTGGTACGGGCCAGCACTTGCGCTGCATGAAGAGCTTGTGAGTGGCATGGTCTGTGAGCGTGTCCTGAAGTCATGCAAATGATTGTTGTGATGGCTGCATGGGTTGAGTGCATCAAAGCTGGCCAGTGGGCATGTCGGCTCCGACCCATGGTGCAACTACAGGATCTTTGTGCCACTGCAGTTTGATCTGCCGATTAATCGCACTGCTGACGAGGGCTGATCTGGCTTGGAAGTGGCTGTTTTGAGAGGGTGCTTGGGGCGATTGGTCACTGGCTCACGAGGACTTGTCACCATGTATTGAGATAGGTATTCTCCTTGTCTGTGACCCCAGATGAGGGTGCTGCAGCTGGGACAGATGTGCGGTTTGACAACCCACAGAAGGCACCGAATCAGCTGCGCCTGTGTGCATTGCGGTTAGCAGGTCTTGACTGGGCTGTCAACATTTTGAATGGTGTCGGACGCTTCACCCGTGTTGGGGTCTCAGGTTGATTTTGCAAACCTCACCGAATCTTATGATATTCGGAACTTAGGGTTATATGGCTATATGATGACGAACTGCATACTCAGAAACCGTTTCTCATACAGTTTTGGTAACCGACTTGCCGTTTCTTGGTACAATGGGTCACACATGCATGTTGTCTGCCACTGGACATAGGCAAAGCAAAAGTTTTGATGCACAATACTTCATCTATCCAACGCGCATGTGTGCATTCAAAATCCAAGCAATTCTAATGTCAGTCAGAGCCACACTATCACTTGCCAGGCCAAAACCGCGCCAAAATGGGGTGCAATTACTATTTGTTAGCACTTCAATAAACCCGACATGTTTAGCGGCCTGGCAGCTAACTGGCACCCGACCGTTGTAAAACTGGCGGTTAACTGTCAGCACAAACGCTGCATGCGGCAGCGAACTGGCGGCGGGGACCCGCTTCGCGAAACCCCACCGCCAGTCAGTGAAAAGTCGAATCGTGATGGCCGCCAGGAACTGGCGGGGCCGCCAGTTATCAATAACACTGCCAGGGCGGTAAGCGTTTGGATTATTTGGCGCTGGCGCCAATTGGTGGCCCGTTGTTTTCGGTGCTGGCTTTTGGTGGCGCGTAGTTTCTGGCACTGGCATTTGTTCGGCTCGCGCGTTTTGTCACTGTGGCGCCCGGCTTGGCGCTGGGCTGCCGTTGACTTGTACGTGGGTTCTGGCTTGTATCGTCACAAGGGTCTGACACTGTTGTCTACTTAGCTGTCAGAATGCGTGTGATGACTGTGCAATGGGTGTAGCAGTCCGACGAGCGTATAGCAGCCCGACGGCTTTGTGACGAAGGTTTATGGCGATGCTAGTGATTGACATCACATCGTGCGTAGCATCGCGTGTGGTCACGTTGTTGTCAGAATGTCGACAGTTGCGTGTCTGACAGTTTCTGTCGTGAGTTTTTGTCCGCTGATGGCGCTGCTGTTGATCGCAGACGTCTACAGGGATGGTTACCAGCAGATTGACAGAGTGGGCTTACTGTCATGGGACAGGAAGAGGACAAAGATATCAAATGTCCAAGGGAAACTGGGAACTAGAGGTTAAAGAGCAAATGCATGGATGGGCAACAGGCAGGCGTCAAAGGGTCCAAGGACCACGACTGTCTTGCCGACGACATAATGTTTGTCTTGAGACGTTGTCTTGTGCTCTACAACTCGATTCCCGAGGCTTGGCAACATTTGTGGTCGCTGCGAGCACCCAGCTGCCACTCCTGTGAGAGGCTGCGTGTTGTATTGTTGTAGAACCGCAGGTCATTGGAATCCTGATCCTAACCTCTTCCTGCGTTCAAGCTCCGCTGCCTGGCTCTCACTTCCACCTGCCATGTGCACTGCTCAACAATCACGGGTGTCCGTGAATTGGCTCCAACACCAGCGCAACCGCTGCCGCACGTGCTACCCGTGCTTGCTGCAAAAAGGAGCTGGCAGGGCGGAGTTGACAGCGCCTGGCATTAGGATTGTGTCAGACCGGTTCAGGGTGACTTCAAACGCTGGTCTGGGCTTGTCCGGTGCGAAATCTTTGAATATCTGTTGCGGCTGTCCACTACGAGATTGATGTAATGGCCCACCACCATTCACCTGTGTCTGGGCCACTCGGTCTCCTGGCAGCTAATTGCAGCCCAACTCAGTGAAGTCACCCTCAGCCACCATGCAATGAGTGAGAAGCGCAGCTGTAATAAGTGGAACTCACGAATGCCTCGCAATGAAGGTGAGATCGCACTTTTTCTTTGACACGCATGGGCTCTTTCCATGGCCCGCTTGACTCGCACGCTCTGCATGCACCTTCTGTGCTTCCGTTGCCTGGTGTTCCTGTCTTTCGTAGCCGCTTACGTTGTTTTCTGCCTTTGGTCCTGTTTCTGCCTTTCCTCTTCTCCCTTGATCAGGGTAGTCTAGGGCGGTACACGTCCTATAGCGTATCCTATGATGGTCGCCATACATATGCCTGTCTGATGTCAAACATACAATCTGGGTATGCGCTGAACCGTTCTACAAACCTACCCTTTCAGCCAAGTCCCCGGCGGCTTTGCAAGTCAGGCCTTGCCAGCATCCGCACACTCAGAACAAATGGCCATGGCGCACTTGTCTTCCATGTGACAAAATGACGATATGGCAGCACTATAAACCATCTGTACGAGAGCAAAACATGATGGGCTCTCCCAAGTACTGCAGCTACCAGCACGTGAAAGGCATGTGAAGCGTGATGCACTGGATGAAACGTCTTCCCCGGCGTCTTGGAGAAGTTTGATACCAACAGCACAAGTCAACGTCGGGACAGGCCTGTGACGCAAGCTGGCACTAAACCTTGTATTGCAGCATGATGTATTGCCATCCAGGAGATGCCGAACTGAGTGCGGCAGTATGAAGGTCGAGGGGGAAACCTAACAGAGGCACGTGTGTTGTCAGATCATAGCTCCACATGAGGGGACCTGCATGTGAAGTGACGAGCCGTTCACAACAGCAGTCATCAAGTCATAGTTTCACCCACTGCGTCTTAGACCAGCCCAGATCACTGGAACCACATTGAACACAATTACGTGATGAGACGAACGCAGTCATGTTGCATGCGTGTGCCTGTTAAGCTGTGGGTATGTCGCGCGTCTGTCCTGCCATCCCTTCTTACACAGCCTGCACACACAACTGCCCGCCCCTTACACGCATCTGTCTCGTTTGGCGACACAGTCTCGACTCAACATACCAGCAACACATCAGCTGATCGTGTGTCATGCTCTGCTCACCCTCCGGCTGTTGCCCCCACAACATACGTGCTGTAGCCGGCTATCATCCAAGCAGTGGAGACACCTGAACAAACCAATGACACAGACAAGCGTGTAAGCAGCAAACATGGCAAGCCAGGTCTTGCTTTTTACGTGTTGACCACAAGCACAGCATGAACCAAACGCATGAACCAAACAGCATGAACCAAGTCTGGTTGGTATCAGGCAGGGTTGCATTGAAGGCTCCTGTAGCCGGAAGTGTACCACTCCAGAAGCAGTACGTATACATGTCCACCAACGCGCTTATGTGTTCCTCTGTCTGACCCCTTTTTAAGACATTGCGATCGGCTTGAGGGCACATGGCAGCCAACTCAGACCCCCTTCTACTCAACAGTGGCGCTTCTACCATGCCTGACCTGTCACTGGCATGTTTTATGCATCTTGTAGTCATCTGCGACAACCCATGACATCAGCCTGCACCCTTTGACAACCACTGGATTCCAGGCCCTGGCACCAGTATCACTAGGCAAACGAGCCAAAAAGGTGACTAGCCAGCGAGTTGACGAACAAACCACCATGCACTGCGCTGAACACAACACCCTGCACCAGCTCCTCTACCTTTTCTTTCTTTAACCTGTTGAGATGCCAGAACTCATTCTCACAACTTCATAAGTCTGGCCACGTTCCACGTCACAGGCTGCCACTCTCCCAGCACTTACTTGCTACTATGAAGGGGGACAAGGCACCCTTGATGCTGACTGTTTTGTGCACTAGGACCTCGGATAGGAAGAACGCCAGGGCCACCACAAAGGATGAAGTAGTCGCAACTGCACGTCATCACCGAGTGTTGTCAGGCATTATCTAGGCAAGCACGCATACATGCACACATTTGTCACAACTGCTTGCCTTCTATGACATGACTTTACTTTCTGGCATAGTACCGTGTCAGGAAGCATACAATTTCAAGCCATTTGGGTCTAACGAGGTTTGTGGACAGGATAGTGCCTCGAGGGGTGGCCACCACCATCACTAATCCCCTTCACGTGTAGGTTGGACGAGTTGGAGTCCCTACCCTCATGTGATGTTATGGGAAGATGTGACACTATGGGAAGATGGGACGCTATGTGACACTTTGGCTTCACCCTGCTCAGGCATAGTTCACCATCTTTTGGGTCCCAACAGGTATGCTCGCACTTGAACCTTTCACAGAAGATCATGGTCAGTCGATGGTGCAGGCACAGGCCATCCCACCAGTCAGGTTACTTGCGTCATGATGTCCTGCGCAGCCTACAGTATGCCCGTGTTGTTGCGACCTTGTCCTACTTAGTTGCATGAACACGATTGCCGCAAGTGGATGACATGTCTGCACCTTGGATACGGCAACATCGGACATGCATGCAGGCCTGCTGCGTCGTGCATGTGTCGGTGAGGTAATGTGCGTGTGTCCTCGTGCATGAGAGCCCGCCACATTGTGCTGATCACCCCGCTTGGAGGTTGATACCTGGTGATGCCGCGCGCATCTCTTTCCATCTTTTTCACAGCCCCATGACATGCTACTCACTGTAAAGGCCCTTGTTGCTGGGCTCGTAAGCACAGCCCAGGCAAAGAGTGGTGGTGACTGTGGTCCAAGCGGCGAAAAGGCGACCAAAGAGAGGTGTCACTGCAGCAGGTGCACAGCTCTGGTTGTGGATCCAGGCAGTGCTAGCATGCAAGATGTGCCAAAGGCAATATATGGCTAGAGCTTGAACCAGAGCAGCAATGAGCTTGGCTTTGTTGCATGGTCGCAACCCAAGCACTCACCAAGCTCAGGCCGACGATCAATGAGAGTGGTCTTGAACTTGTCGGGCTTGAAAATTCCGATGAACACTGCATGCGTTTCAGGTATGTTTATGAGCTCGGGCATCAGCAAACAGGCAGTTTCCCCAAATGCCAACCAACCTGACAGTGTCCGCAATCCGGCAACCGCAACGAGCCATCGTTGCAAAGCAACCACGCTGAAAATCATCCTTCTCACAATGCTGATTGCTGACTGAGGCTGTCAGCAGCCACCATCGTTCGGTTACACATTGTCGTGTCACATGCGCCGTGCTGGCATGATGGCAAACCCACCATCGGTCGCAACGCGATGTGTATGAGCATCGACCAGCGAAAGAATGGCTTGGCGTGGGTCCTGTGTAAGGACTTTGCTGCAACAATGCACGAAAAGTAGCAGCGCATGCACCTCTCAGCCGCTACAAAGAGCATGGCTGGCAGAAGCATTGCCTCCCGATGCGTCGGCGTCTTGCATCGGGCAGCCGTCCTGTTCTGGTGATGCATCCATATCTTTTACACCTTTGGGGTTTGGGCGCAGCCCATCCTTGCACCGACACTATTCATCAGACAGCTCTAGCGCAGCGACGCCATCTATAGGAAACGAGAAATTACAGAAATTGGCAAATGAAATACTGGGTCTTACAGTGCTGGAGAGCTCCCACCTAACTGAGATCTTGCGAAAGAAGCTTGGCCTACAAAAGCCAGCCTACGGCGCCATGCCGGCATTTGCAATGGCAGGAGCACCACCTGCTGCAACAACAGCAACACCAGCGGCAGCAGCGCCAGCAGCAGCAAAGGAGGAGAAGCCTGCTGAGAAGACAGACTTTGAGGTCAAGCTGGACTCGTTCTCAGCTGATGGCAAGATCAAAGTCATCAAGGAAATCAGGGCCATCACTAGTCTGGGCCTAAAGGAAGCAAAGGAGCTGGTAAGGAGACTGAGGTCCAGATACGGGCTAAGGGTTAAAACTGCATGTATGGCTATGCATGTGTGCTGGCACATGCATGCATGGCATCGTTTTGAAGGGCAGTGTTCTTGCAGCTGCATGAGCACGCATGGCAAGGACTGGAACAGCAATGAGTTGTCATCCGTGACAAGCCTGAAAACGCTCGCATGCATGTGCATCAGCTACCAATGCACGCACGGCTTTTGCCATGGTATGCTGTTGCACGGCTCGAAGTGTACGCTTGCATGGTTCGAGCGTTGTCGAGATGCGAGTGCACTAGTATGATGTTTTGTCCAGCCTTGGATCTGCACATGCACCATGCCAACACATACTTTGCTCGGATGCCCGTTGCGCCACAGGTGGAGAAAGCACCTGTTGTCATCAAGGCCAACGTGCCCAAGGCAGATGCAGAAGCCATGAAAAAGCAGATCGAAGCAGGTACGGTTGTACTGCAGTGCTGCAACTACGTACACGGTTTGGCATTTGAATCACTCTCAAGCTCTCTCTGTCCCTGTCTCTTTGTGTGTGTAGATGTGGCAATGTGTGAATGCAGGCTGCCTATGCTGCATTACAGCACACGAACAATCACAATACCTGTTTTTGGTCTGTGGTTGGCATTTAGTAGGAGGCGAATCCACGATCCACTGCACCAAGTGAAACGTGTAGCCAACATGCGTAGCGACGTGACTTACTGAAGCACATGTGCTGTGAGTGAATTCATATGACCGTCTTGCATGTGCCTCCCACCCGTATCATTGACACTGAGCTCCTGGGTCAGAGGGACACGCAACAGGAAGCATGCATCATGTGAGGTGTGGATCAGCTGACCACATGCATCGATTTGCATGCATGTGCAGCTGGAGGCAAGATCACCTTGGCGTGATGACGGGCTGCTCAGCACATCGAACAGCATGGAGATGCACCAACAGCCTGTTACTCGTTTTTACGCACCACTGGGGGGCCATTTGGACAGGTCTGGGCCACATGGGCCACATGGTCTCGCTATCTTTGGCTGGTCGGCTGGATCAACCTGGCTGACCTGGCCAGCCAAAGTGACGTGTGTGGCAGCCCGTTTAGGCTGGTATGGGAAGTTGTTCTTAGCAGAGGCACTGCTCTAGACAGCAGCCAAAGCAGCTGATGGTTGCTCCTAGGTTTGCCACGTGCGACAAACACATGGCTTGCAAGGTGACTGACCTGCTGCTGTACAACCATCAGTGTGTCCACAAGCCTTGCATTTCATGTACCAGTGATGCTTGGCCCTAATAGACACTTTGATTTCAAGGTCTGAGAGACACCTTGACCAAGTGACCAGGTCAGTGGCGCACCAGTCAACGCAGCGTGTGGCAGAATTGAGAGCTACTTGTTTGGAGTTCACGATCAAATGCAGGCACACTCAACTGTGGCTCTCGTCATGCCAGTTCCAGACACACTTGTCAGCACCGTCATAGGATACTGACAGGAGTAACGATCCCGCAGAGTCCAGAGTCCAGGACCAGTATCGGTGATTGACGCCGGCTTGTCGCAAGGCGTGCAGGCCTTTGACGCCACCTTTGTGTGCTTCATCGCCACCATTCACAGACCCGGATGCAGAGCGACTTGTGCAGCATTTTCTTGTGCCTGTCGTTTGCCTTTACGACACTGGATTATGAACGTTTAGCTGCCATGAAGTATTCATGTCCTAGCTTGCATCTGCCATGTGCGCGCTTTTGTTCTGCTTGTTCACAGTTTGTTTACATGCACTGGACATACCGAGCTCCGCTTTCATCAAGCACTGCATAGGGCGTGCATTCAGCGGTGTCTAAGCAATCAACCGTTTTCCCGCACCCATCACGGACACCATCATTGATGATGTTCCAGGTTGCAAGGCTTGTTTGCTGCTGTTCCACTGAGTCTGAGTCTGAGTGCTGATGAATGCCACGTGGTCCAACAAAATGTTCAAGTAGGCTGAACGTTTACCATCACCGCACCGCTGCTACGAGAGGGCATGTGAGCCTAGTCGTCATGTCATAGTGGTTACGAGTCACCATGAGCATATGAGAAGCCTACCTTGCAGTGTTGTCTCATCAAAGTTGTCAATAATGATTTCGGTCCCGCGCAAACAAATGTCAGGCTGATGGTTCAACCCACACCTGCCACCTTGAGGAATCTGTTTATTCCCGCTCTCGCCTTGAGGGTAGCGCTTGAAAAGTGTAGGGCCAAATATGACAGGTGTGTCACACTTCAGGGCGCGCCAGGCGGGCCTGTTTGACTGATTGCAGCTCAGAATGCATGTGCAGTATCGGACTTGCCATCGCTAGCACAGACAGGCTTGCCATAGACTGACAACACAGAGACTGGCAGCCCAGGCAGGGTGTGGTATTCTGGTCAGGCATTTTGTGCCGGGAGTTCAGCCGGTCTGCTTATGACAAGACAATGGTTCGAATAAAAATTGTGTGTGACTGGGTCCTCTGTGTCTACGGTCGATGACTTCAACAGGCGATGGCTTTGACAGGCCATGACTTTAACAGACGATGACTTTGACAGCCAATATTGGCATCCTGATTGGCAAGTCAACACCCAGCAAAGGCCCACTCCCAGTATTGGCAAGCACCACCGAAAAAAAAAGAAGTTTGCCGGTTCTGGGACAGTTTGTGTGAATTGGTCTGTATTACCGCCAGCAACCATTGTGTGTCAGTAAAACATGTGTATGTGCGTGTGTGTGAACCGCACATGGGGTGAACAGCGGGGTGACCATCGCCGCTGTTGTGGTAGACGGTGCCTTGCCACTTCTGGGACAGCAAACCAGGATTAGACAGAGAGGATTAGACAGAGGTCTGCGTGTGCCTGCCCGACACAAGAGGCCTTTGTGTGCGAATGTCCACGCCTCAATTTGTCTGTGACTGTGTACGGGCGATT
>QAXH01005976.1:68098-79118 GCA_004335635.1 Chloromonas sp. AAM2
CACTGAAGATAGAATGCAGGTATCTTTCTGCTTCGTTTCATTCCTTTTTGAATTTGTACGATATGCAGAAATTCATGAGTTATAACATTTCTAAGCCAGTTATGTGTACCTCTTAGTGGAGTATTTAAGGCGGGCAGCCAAATATCAATTTTGTTGTCAAAGAAGTAAGCCGCTCCATTTGAGTAATCTTCACGGTCTTTTATGACAATACTGACTTTTTCATCAGGTTCGTGCTGATAAAGGGTGGTAATTGGTTCATAAACTTCTTCAGCAATTCGCGAGATTACCTTCCCGGAGCGACTATTCCCTTCCTGAAAATGTACCAGGAAATGTTCACTTTCAATGGTATACCAATCCAGATGATTTTGCGGATAGTCATAGAAGGTGATGTCAGTCTGCGCGGCAATATTACCGGAAAAAGCAAAACAGAGTCCAAAAATTATGACAACAGCCTTTACAAATCTCATTACTTCAACACCCCGATCTTGATGAGTTTGGTTTCTGAATTTCCCTCAACGGTTGCTTTTACCCGTGCGATATAACCACCACTGGCCCAGTTTGAGGTATTGATTCGTATTTCCTGTGGATATCCACCAGAAGCATTTACCGTATTATCATAAATCATTCGACCAGCCATAGTTATAATGGATATGTCAACAATACCACCGGGTTCCTCGAGTTCAAAACGGATATAAGTATGATCTGTTGCTGGATTTGGCCAGTTGTAAGTTTCAGTGGTATTCAAAACAGAAAAATCTGAATCGTCAGCCCCAGCAATGTTTACATTTGCAGAAACTTTATTGAATGGGTTAGATCCGTAACGAGACGGCCAGTCTGAGCCTGTAAACTCATGAAATACCCAGGCTTTAACATCCGAGGTGTGGCTTACGGCGTAGAGTTTATTCTCGAAAAATACAGGATGGATCGGTTGAAATTGCTGTCCTTCAACTTCACCCACATAAAGAGGAAATCCATCGATGGGTTCACCTGTTTTCTGATAAGCAAATATATTCATGGAATACTCATCCTGACCAACTACAATCAGATCTTGTATTTCGTCACCAGTGATATCAGCAAGAAGTGGCGTTCCAATGAATTGAATACCAACAGGAGCTGATATAGGAAGATTTTTTAATGAGGCGCCATTACGATTATAGCCCTCGAGCTGATTATCAGAGCGGTTAATACGAAATATATTCAAATCCCTGGAAATGGCAGGCCATTCTGCTTGAGATTCTTCAAATATCGGTATAAATGGAATTTGCCGAGATGGGTCCACCAGTGTAAATGCCCGATCCTCAAAAATATAGTACAGCGGAGAGCTCCCGGTTTTTATAGTACCTGCAAATAATCGGTTTTGGGATGAGGATGTGAAATCCTGAATATTTTCACCAATGAAAGTGATGGTTTGGCCTGTGATGGCCGCATAGCTTCCATTTACTTTTTCAGAAATAAATTCAAATCCTGATGGGTTTGTAAAAGGTGCTCCGTTATCTGTTAAAAATCCGGAATCTGTGAAATCAAGGAAGAGGGAATCACCATCCTGAGAACTTAAAAAAGCATTATTTGAAGCTGTGTTCGCTTGCCATTCATCAATTATAAAATTTTGATGAGTTATCTCGATTGATGAAATATCAATCTGTCCCGATGTAGTGCCGGAGTTAAGTTCGGGTTTAGTGCCAACTATAAACTGATCATACAATATGGGTTGCTGAATTGAACCCACATTTCGATAGTTATAATATGATTCAGGATCTAAATGGTCATATACATGAATCCTGTTTTGGCCCGGGATAACAATAAATGTATCTGTTTCAGATTTATGAACACCTATAGAAAGGGGAAAATGATCCCAATAATCATCTTGTGGAGTGTATCGAATTCCGGTTGTATCTGTTAATGAAAATAACTGTTAATGAAAATAATGGACTGTATAGAGACTCCTCAGCTTCAAAACTGCGAATTTTAAAATAAGCAGTTGGGATATTCTCAGAAAAATCATAAAGCTCAAAAAAGGAGGGAGCCCCTGTATTACTATTATTATTCGGTCGGGTATCGGGACCAAAACGGTTTTCATAAAAACTGATTTCACGCCCTGACTCCAGGATAACCCGGTAGTCATTATTTTTCCACCAGAAATCAAATGCTATACCAAAAGCAGCACTATTATCAAGTGCCCCGGCAAGTGCAGCTCCAATATCCTGGGCTCCGTCAGCTTCTTCCAAGTCTATGCCTCTTCTTTGTGGATTTGCATTTACGCGACCATTTTGAAGTTGTGAATGGATAATCGCTTCATCAATATGCCAAATTAAAATACCACCATTTAATTCACGATCATCTGCCGGATCATTTTCATTTTCACCAATGTCGATTCCACCAGGTAAACTAAAATCAAAATTTGAAACATCTATAAATGTTCCGGCTTCCAGTAAGGTATCAAAGTCTGCTTGCTGGAACACAAAACTTTCATCTTGATTGGTAAAGGTTTGCTCAACTTCAGTCCCATCCGGTTTACGAATAGTGATGGTAACTCCATTTCCATCGGTATCTCTGTGCCGGTTTTCAATTAAAAAATACTCCGATGAAGACAGCTCATATTTAGCGATGCTATTAGGTTGATTTAAAGATGCAGCAGGTAGTGAGATAGAATCCGGAGAAGAAGCAGATATAGAAAAAGGAGTTTCCCATCCAAGGTATATTTTTTCCCAGGCTGAGGGTTCCGGGGGAAGCAAGCCGTTATAGGCAAAGAACCCAGCTCCATCCATTAATCCAAAACGACCAATTCCAGGATCTCCGGTTTCCGTGTTAAACAGATCGGGGAGTCCAAGGTGAGAGCCAATAGACGCGATTAAAAGTCCGTTTATAGAAAGTGGAAATACAAATTCATTTTGTTGGATGTCAAGTCCACGGCGGGATTGGGTACGTGGAATAACCATTGAGTTGGTCACCCGAAAACCGTCGTCATTCACTTCAAAACCATCGAACTGCGGCTCTTCGAGCAGATTGGCTAAATTTGTTTGAGTCAAATAAAGAGATGGAATGTCAAATGGGGTAATATCAAGATTGGTGCCGGTTAATTCTATATCTCGTCCTACACCAGCATGGAAAATGACAAAAGCCGTTTTTTCCGGATCCAAGCCAGAGTCATCAAAATTAGAATTGGTTGCTACCTCATTCCATGCATCTTGTATTAGTTGTGCAATCTTTTCATTCGTAAAGGTTTCTCCTGTAGGAGAATAATCTTCCATTTTTTTGGGAAGTTGATATATATCAGGCAGTACTTGGTAATCGATGGTTAATAAGCCATCTGATACTTTCTCATAATAGTTTTTCGCATATTCGAGGTGCGACTCAAAATAGCCTTTATTATGTGGAAGGGGCTCAATTCTTACATCCTCTGCGCGTTGCAAATAAGGTAATCCGTCAAAACCATCAGGCCCAAAAATTCCAGTTCCTGAAGTAAGACGGTTAGTGTCTGGCTGAAACTCTACCATTATTGCAACGACATTTAGCGTTCCTGTTGCATTTAGGTTAGCGCTGATCCTGTCTTGATTATCAGCAATAGCATGAGAACGCTTGATAGTTATATCCTGCGCATGGGTAGTAAAATTCCAAAAAAGAAAGAGCATGCTAATAGCTAACATGCTCTTCTCTAAAATTTTAGATTGGAGCATAAATTAAAAGTCGATAAGCAGGCTGAATCGTAAAGTATTTGCGAGAGGATGATCGGATTCAAGGGTTCTGATGTAGCTGAAATCAACCCCAAGAAAACTGTAACGGATACCGGCGCCAAAGGTAATATATTCACGATCTCCATTATTAGGATCTTCGTAATAGTACCCGCCACGCAGGGCAAACTGATCAGCATACCAATATTCCAATCCAGCACCAATCATAAACTGTTGCATAAGTCCAACATCAATAGTGTTTTGTCCGTCAAATCGTTCGAAGCTGTCCCATGATTTAAACAATGCTTCCAATGGCCCAGCGGCTACACGAGCTGTATCGATAGAACCGTCTGGATTCGTTTCATAAACGGGTTCGGTACGCGCCATAATCTTAGATATATCGTTTGCTATAGTAAGGCGGTTGATTCCCTCATCGTCAAGGTCAATATCAAAAGCCCAGCCAAAACGTAGAACAGTGGGTAAAGGATCTTTCTGAGCGTTGTCCGTATACTGAATGCCTGGACCTAAATTTGAGAGGTTAGAGCCGAAACTAAATTGCGCACTTCGGTTACCGATATCAAATGGATCTGTTTTATATAAAAAGGACAAATCTACTGCAACACTACTACCCGGATTCACTTTTTGAGCACTTATAGATGTACCGCTGGCAAGACTGGAATAGATAAGTCGCAAGCTGGTTCCCAAGGCAAAGTTTTTACTCACCTGATATCCATAAGAAGCACCAAAAGCTAATTCATAACTATTAAATCTTGAAATCACTTCCGGACTATCTTCCCCGGTGATGGCCTGCTCGCCAAGGTTAAGATAGGTTAAATGAGCACCTATAGTACCAATGCCTTCAATATAATAAGTACCAACTACGTAATCGTAGAAGAGGTCGCTTACATTGAAGTTAGCCAACCAGTTAGAGTGCGTAATACTTGCCTGATTATTGTCTTTTTGAAAAGCCAGGCCAGCAGGATTCCAAAATAGGGCAGACGCATTATTTGCGAGTGCTACCCCGGTATTACCCATACCGGCACCTCGTGAATCCGGTTCAATTTGTAGAAAGGGTACCGCGGTTATGGCAACCTGTGCTGTAGAAATAGCGGGAAATGATAAAAATACTCCCGCAACTATAATGACTATAATCCTCTTCATAAAAAACTAAATTTTATATTTGAATATAAGGTATTCAACGTTAAATATTGATGTTATCGTATAATTACGAGCTTTTCGATTTTTTCTGATGTTTGTCTTCCTTTCGGGGTATCTGTTGTAACCCGAAGCACATAAATATAAGTACCGTTACCCAGGCGATCATAATCCCGGTCACGGCCATCCCATGAAATACTGGCATAAGAACTTGTAGTTATGAGTTGTTGTTCAATATGTTGTACCGGCTTTCCGCTGAGTGTGTAAATACGTAATGAAACATCCATTGGATTACCTGGTTGATTATGCTCGAAGGTAAAGCGGGTGGCATCATTCATCGGGTTTGGAAAATTATATACATTCCGTATAGTTAAATCTTCACTCGATGCAACTTCAAAGAAAACTTCTTGCTCTGAAGGATTATTATGCACATCCCAAGCTCGAACACTTAGTTTGTAATTACCCTCAGGAAGTTGATCCAGAGGGTACTCGATCCGTCCCTTTGTATAATCATTTAAATTGCCCTCATAAAAATCATTGAGGACATAAGATTGTTGTGGTTTGGTATCGATTGTAGCTATTATTTCATGTCCTATTCCTGTTCCTGTAGTGTTTATACCTGATTGGTCATCGAGTTCTACTATAAGCGTAGGGGAGGAACCAACCAGATTTCCGTTTACAAATCGTTCATCGTTTAAATAAATATCCAAATTCGGACCAGAACCGTCATCTTCAGCATCCTCATTGATTCCGGTGAATTTAACTTTACTGTATGAGCCGCCTGCAGTCCGGCCATCATCATTGGCAAAGAAAACGATCCTGCCATTGTTATCCGAGTTGCTAATATCTTTGGGAATTATGAATGTAGATGAAAATTGACCGTTCTGAACGGTTGTTTTTCCTGTAAAGAGAACATCACTTTCTACCTGGTAATTGCAATCATCCAAAAAGCAGTTTTCACCGACTACCCAATCGCGGTTATTAGGGAGATTAACAATTCGGGGAGCATCAAAAACAGTAAGGGTAAGTTCTCCATTAAAATCGGAAAGCAATGATTTGCTGATATCATTGATTTGCCCTGATAACGAAACTTGTTCGAGAGCTTTGATATTCAACACGGTATCTTGCCCGGCCTCAACATAATTATTGATCGAATTCAGGGCGCTTTGTTGCTCTGGAATCCTAAACGTTGTTGCAGGATCTCCCACTAAAATAAATTTCTTACTGTTACGTGTGGAGACAATAAGGGAACCATTAATACGGGTATTTTTAGTTCGTTGGTAGATATCACCCATTCTAAGCGGGCTGCCATCCTGATTTTTCTCCGTCATTCGCTGGGATAGAGCAATATTCAATCCAAAATTGTTATTTGATGATATACCAGAACCTGTATATACCACCCGCGTAGTGGTGAAGGCCGCAATTATACCTCCATTTGGAGCAAAAAATAATTGTTCAGCACCTGATTGTGCATCAATATCATCATACCGACCGAACTGACAAGTAGCGGTTACAAGGGTGGATAACCGATCCCTGTTATTCAAATTAGGTATCAAATTAACATTGAAAAGTCCTTCATCAGATAATGTTTGTTCATTACCATGTCCGGAGTAATTCATAACTAATGCTCCGGAATTTAATGTACCAATGAAATCATTAGTTGCACCGGGAACCTGCCGCCCGGATCCGGTAATTTCCTCAGGATAAGCAAATTCATATATCTTCTTAATGCGAAGGCCCGGATCAAGAATGTTCATTCTTTCAGCGGAAACGTCCGCGTTTAAAACATGAAGATCTCGGTTTCTTTGAGCATTAGGTAGGTCATCGTCAGCAGCGAAAGCAAACAGGTTTTGCCAGCTTCCGGTATTTTCAGGATTCTCATATATTTTAATTTTTTCGATGGCAGTTGCTGCTTCCTGCGTTGTTTGAGCTGGAATTCTGCCAATACCAATATCCAGTAAATCGTTATTGGAGGTTGAACCGGAGCCAATGGCACCTTCACCATCATCTAAGAAACCGAAAAAGTCGTCAGTGCCAAATGACCCTACACGGTCCAGTGACTCATCGGTTTGATAAGTGACGACGTAGTTTGAAAATCCAGTTTCAATAATTCCCTTGTAGTCAAAGGTTGTATCCCCAAAAAGTAATAGATATTTAGGAGGCTCTTGCCCGCCGGACAGCGCCCGGTCATATAGAAATTTGACAAAGTTACGTATGGCAGAAGGATCCGTCATTCCACCTGAAAATTCATTAAACACCTGGTTTTGTGTAACTACAACCGGAGTAAGGCTGTTGTTTTGTTCACGATAGGAAGCCAGTTCATTAGCTTGCTCCATAAAATTTTCTGAAGTGACTATTATATAATCGGGATTAAAATCTAATCCTTTAAGATTTTGATTCTCGATAGCTGCACCCATTTTCGGAGTCGGAAAATCAGATTGAGCAATGAATTGCAGGTTATTTCCGGTATAATAGTTTAGATTATAAAATTCACCAGAAGCACTGACACTCAATAGTTTTGGTGAAACTGGATTAGTAACGTCCATTACTACCGGAGTATCGTCAAAACCTGTAAGTTGATATTGTCCAAGTTCAGTAGCATCTCCATCAAATGGGGAATAGAAATATAATCGGTTATCCTGTGCTACCAATTCGCGTTCTCCCCAAACTCTGATCCAGTCTAAGAAGCCACGGGAATTTGATTCATTATGGTTGTAGGTAGCTTCAATTTCCAGAATATCATTGGGGAATGAAATGGTCTGTGAAGTATTAAATATATTTTCTACACCCGTATTTCCCTCACTACAATTATAACAACTACTACAACTTAAAGGACAGGACAGGGCGCTAACGTTAATTGATCCCACATCAGCGTCATTGGCGTCTATATCGAAACTTGAGGCTCTGGAAGACCTGCTTACAAATTTGGCTTGGATTTGTACAGGTTGTTCTTCAATAATATTCGGCAGTGTATCCCTTAGGATGGTTATGGGAGTTCCATCACTTGAAGCTTCAAATCTTCTGCCCAGCCAATATCTTCCAGATTTTAACCGGTCTTCAGATTTATTCAATTCCTGATCTTTCCAAATAAAATCAGTAAAAGTGGTTACGGTTCTTGATGGCAATATATTTCGATTCGAGATAGACAGTCGTTCACCCGGTTCGGTTCCAACCGTTAAAAAAACATAGTTAGTATTATCATAAGGGTGAATGCTGTGGGTATAACTTGATGCTCTTTGTTGAACTTGATGAGGTTCATTTCCATAAAACAGAATTCGGTCATTACTGTTGAAAATGCCATCAGATTGCCCATCAACAAGAATTGGTATTTGAGTGAACTCAGGTCGGGGATCATCGTTCTTTTCAGGTAATACAAAACCACCCGTTCCCCAAATCTGTATATTCCTTGGGTCAATTGAGCTCAAATCAAGTCCTAATGACTCTAAGTAATCGGCATCAATCTCGTAAATGTTATTATTTACAATAGGAATTTTGTACCAGTTTCCTTCATTAAGGGGAGCTGTTGTGGAGGCAAATGACCTTGATTTGGGGGCTACAAATTCACTTTGTTTATAAACACGTACTTTAAGTTTTTGTAGCACCAGTGTTTTTTGTGCCCCGGTTCGGGTTATATGAATGGAGGCCGGGCTTACTCTTTTTCCCCTTTCAATTCCCGGGGGTGAGATATCCATTAATGGCGTGTCAAGAGATGAGAAAGCGGACAGCAGAGCTTTATCAGCAGTTATAACCGTATCAAGAGTACGCACTGATTGCTCTAAAATTTGAAACCTTGGCCCATCACCTTGCACCGGCATTGTAATTCCTACCGGAGGTAGTAGACGTAGTTCTTCATTTACTAATTCATAATCAGTAAAGTAATCCGTTTCTGCTACTACTTCTAATTGTTGTGCGCTAAGTCCTTCAACAATTATTAAGCAAAGCAAACCACTAATAAAAAGCAGCTTGTTAAGCATAGATAAATCGTTTTGTTGTTATATGCGTGAAACGCTAAAGATTAGTAGCAGTATATTCTATAAAGATAGACTTGTTTATTTTGACCTGTTTAAGTGATAGAATTGTATTATTCGCTCTGATGTTTGTTTAACGATGATGAAATAGTAGCTGTATATATATGTCAGTCGTTTTTTGGTTTCAGGTCTGTGCTTATAATATGCGAGTGAAATAATAATGTCAATAAAAAAATCGCTTCTTTTTAACTTTATAGACCGTTAAAAATTATAGCATTTCCAGTACCATAGATGAAGCCCCGCCTCCACCATTACAGATTCCCGCACATCCGTAGGTTCCTTTGGTTCTTTTGAGTGCATGAATTAGTGTTACGATTATTCGGGCTCCGGAACAACCAAGTGGATGTCCGATACTTACTGCTCCGCCATGAATATTCACTTTCTCGGGATCAAGTTCCAGAATCTGGTTATTAGCTAAGGCAACAACTGAAAAAGCTTCATTGATCTCAAATAAGTCGATGTCATTTTTGGTAATACCTGCTTTTTTCAATGCTAATGGGATTGCATCGGAGGGAGCAGTGGTAAACCATTCAGGTGCTTTAGCAGCACTTGCACTACTTAATATTTTGGCAAGTGGCTTCACTCCTAATTCTTTAGCTTTATCTGCGCTCATAACAAGAACAGCTGCTGCACCATCGTTTATACTTGAGGCATTTGCTGCTGTGACGGTTCCTTCTTTGTCAAAAACAGGGCGTAGGGTTGGGATTTTATCAAATCGCACTTTATCAAGTTCTTCATCCCTCACTACCTCGGTTACATTTCCTTTTCGGTCTTTCACCTTTATTTTAATGATTTCATCATTAAACCACCCTTTTTCTGTCGCTTTAATGGCCCTGTTGTAGGATGTGATCGCGTACTCATCTTGTTCTTCTCGGCTTATATTGCATTCCTTAGCGCAAAGGTCACCCGCATTACCCATTAAGTAATTATTATATACATCCCAAAGGCCATCTTTTACGATACCGTCTTCAACTTTAGAATGACCATATTTCGCGCCAAAACGCTCTTTGGGAAGGTAGTAGGGGACATTGCTCATGCTTTCCATTCCGCCGGCAACAATGATATCCGCTTCTCCCAGTTTTATCTGATCGGCGGCAATCATGATTGATTTCATCCCGGATGCACAAACTTTATTAACAGTTGTAGCAGGCGTTCGTTTGTGGAGTCCGGCTTTCATTGAAGCCTGGCGGGCGGGTGCTTGCCCAACACCAGCAGAGAGAACATTCCCCATAACCACTTCTTGTACATCATCTGGTTTAATACCACCTGATTTAACGACTTCGAGGATAGAGGTAGCTCCAAGTTCGGTTGCTGAAAATGAGGAAAGGCTGCCTCCAAAGGCACCCATTGGGGTTCTTTTTGCTGATACTATTACAACATCTCGCATGGGAATTCTTTTTATAAATTATTGGTATTGTAAGCGCTTTTTTAGCATTTTAAAGATAAGAAAGGATGTGGAATGATGATATCTTAAAATGCCTGATCTAAGTCGTTTATAAGATCTTCAACATCTTCTATGCCAACTGAAATTCGGATAAGTGAATCTTTTAATCCAACTTTTTCACGTACTTCTTTAGGTATGGAACCATGCGTCATGGAAGCCGGATGGCTGATAAGCGATTCCACACCACCTAAACTTTCGGCCAAGGTGAAGATTTTTGTATTACTCATAAAAGCAGCTGCAGCTTCTATGGAATCATTTTTTAGAGAAAATGAAAGCATAGCACCAAAGTCATCCATTTGTTTCTTTGCTATATCATACTGAGGATGAGATTGTAACCCTGGATAAATAAGGGTGTCTACCTGAGCATGGTCTTCCAAAAATTGAGCTATTTGTTTGGCATTATCTACCGACCGTTGAACCCTAACACTCAGGGTTTTAATACCGCGCAAAGTGAGGTAACAGTCCATTGGTCCGGGTACAGCACCTGAAGTTTTAGTTTGGAATCGTAAATTTTCCATGATGGCCTCGTTAGAACTTGCCACGGCTCCATGTATGACGTCCGAATGCCCTGCAAGATATTTTGTAGCCGAATGGAGAACAGCATCAGCACCAAATTCTAATGGTCGTTGTAGATAAGGTGAAGCAAAGGTGTTATCAACAACCGTCAGTATATTATTAGGTTCTGCAATGTCAACCAGCGCCCGAATATCAACGACCCTCAAAAG
>QAXH01005977.1:0-34840 GCA_004335635.1 Chloromonas sp. AAM2
GTGGTGATGATTGGTCTCGACGCACAGGCCGGGCCGGACCCGCTTGTCAGCCCCTGGGCCAAAACCAGCCTGCACAGCTTGTCCGCGGTGGTCAGCGGGTCACACGCCAGGCTGCCAACCGCAGGGCCAGCAGGCAGCAGCCTGGTCAGGGTGCCATCTCCCGAACGGGACAGCAGACATGCTTTAACCATAGCCGCATCAAATCAGACAACAGCATCTGGCTCAGCTCTTTGCCAGCCATCCACCCAACATGGGATGATGTTAATCTCGGTCGGAGAATCAGACAATGCAGTTGTGTCAGGTGAGGGGGTGGAAGAAGGGCTCCAAGGGGTGGGCGGGCCGGGTGGGTGGCGGAGCCAGGGGGCGGAAGAGCAGGCAGAGGTGCATGTGCTCACGCTGGGGGATCGGCAACCATCAGGGAGTCAGCCCGCACCCGGCAACGTACCAGCTAGGCAACCCACCCGCCAGACCATGCAGCCCTTGCAGGCAGACAACACACACACAGGCGCAAGTGGTAGTGCGGGCAATGATGGTCATAAGACGGGGAGGGGAATGCCTCGTGCGGGACCCAGCCGGCTTGGGAGGATGCCGCGCTCGTGCGACGATCTGGGCACAGTTGGTTCTTACTGGAGCGCACAGCAGCTGCCTGTCCTGCCACCGGGTACGAGTGAGGGCTCCCAGGCCCGCACCAACGCCAGCGCCCCTGACTTATCCCTCCAGGACGCCATGTTGCCCATTGAGGCGGGGACCAGTGCAGCCCCACATCAGCCTGCAAACTCTCTAGCAAGCACACAGCATGCTCGAGCAGGCTGCAGCAGCCCAAATGCAGGCCCAAATGACGGTCGGGCTGCAGACGGCAGCTGCCCACATGGGCATGATCCTGACCGGGGTATGGTGGTGGCTTGGCTGCGGGGCTTTGGCTCCATCCTGGCGCCGGCACAAGCGTCAGAAAGCGACGACACACCATACTCTCCTCGCGGTTTGGCTCAAACGAGCGATGGCCAGCAGTGGTCGGCGGAGATGGAGGCTGAGGCGGAGGTTTCAGGGGCCTGGGCGACTGAAGATGGGGCTTGTGCGGGTCACCAGCCGTGGCAACAGGACCAGCGGCAGCAGCAGCAGCATGTGGCCAACCAACCAACAGGAGATGACATAGAAAGCCAAGACGAAGGCCCCGTTGAGGGTGGAGGGTGGATGTACGCCGCGTGTGGGAGAGCAATTGGCATTGGGCAGGAGGGCGAAGAGGAGGGCGAGGAGGAGAATTCAGAAGGCAGCTCGGCTGAAATGCTCTCCAACGTGCTTTACCACAGCACCGGTTTTGCTGGGGTTGTCCCGGCCAGTGCTGCCTACCACGCGTTTGTCCATTGCTCCGCCAGCGGCCGCACAGACGGGGCAGCACCAGGACCGGGCGGGCCGAGCGCTGCACCCCTGGGTCCGGCAATGGACCCAGAGTCTCAGTCCTCTCACTACCTAGAGCACAGCTCGTCCTCTGCCTCAGAGCACCAAGCGGGGTGGCAGGCTCTTCGTGGCGGGAGCGGGGAAGGGGGTGCCTGGGGGGGTGGGCATGGGGGCGGTCTGATGCCCCGGGGTGCGCCCGTGGCCAGCTACGCGTCCTTTGCCGACTCGGGTTTGCTTGGGGAGGTCGTGGAGGAGTGCAGCGACGAGGGGCTGGACACGGGGCGGCTGGCGGCCAAGCTGGCGGCCCTGCCTGCGGCCAACCAGTCCGGCACAGGCATGCGCAGCGCACAGGTGCGTGGGTGTGTCTGGGTAGTTTCACATCTGCATCGCCCCACAAGCAGAACAGAAAACAAGCGCGTCGTGGGGTAAAGCGGGAGAGTCAGCATGCCACAGCGCGTATGCATCGGCATCATTCATGTCTGAGCAGGACAGCCAGTGTAAGGCGCATCGAGGGGTGGCCACCACCAGTACCACCGCGGTGTGTCGCAATCCCCTTCACTTGTGGGTTGGACGGGCTGGAGTCCCTTCCCCCATGTGAGGCTGAATTGTTTGTTGAACGTGTTTGTGTTGAGAAGCGTTTAAAGCTTGGTTGGCATAAGTATGAACAGACCACTATTGACTGTCTATGTAGGACAATGATGTCTTTAACAGGACAAGTGCTTGTGTGCGCAGAAGCGTTCACCAAAAGAACAGTTTGCATCGTTTCCATAACTGCTGGCCCTGCGCTTGTTAAGCCACGCTCACCCAGCCGCCTGACGTGTGCGCCCTGTGCAGAGCATGGCCGCCCTAATCGTGGTGCGCGGCTCGCACCAGACATCGGCGTCAGGCTCAGACGTGTATGCACGCCCTCTGGGTGCAGCCCATGCGAGCATGCAGCGCAGCAGTACCTCAGGCGCCGCTGGCTGGGCGCTGCAGACTCGCCTGTCAGGCCTCATGGCAGCAGCAGCGTCCAACACATCACAACACTCTTGCTAAGCCCTGGCCTGCGGTGCTTGTGTCCAAGAGTGCACCTCAGGAAGTCGCCGGAGGTTGGACATCCTAACCTAACTGTCAGATCACAAAACTGGATCAGCTGGCCTTGTCAAGTCAAATCCCGCATTGAGTGACTTCCTGGAGTGTTTTGCACCTTTGTCAAGTGTTGGAACAGGATTATTCAGTACCCGTGGTCTTCCCTTGTCCTTGTACTAGTGTGCAGCGCCTTGCAACCTTCAACAAGCTATTTATGGGGCTATTGATGGGTCGATTGGATACACCTCGTGCACACTGCCTCAGGGCTGCTGACGAATGCTGATCTGCAACCTGCAGCTCGTGGCGGCGCACGGGGCCCAAGGTTCAAGAGGGTCAATGCATTCTGACCATTGTTGGGCCTGCAGTTGCTGAAGGCCGTTGCAGCATTGTTGCAGTTGCTGAAGGCCGTTGCAGCATTGTTGTATGCCGCGGCTTCTGGGGCTCTGACCAGGCTGGCAAGGTTTCTGCGGCTGGACATCAAAGGAAGAGGTGACAGCCAGTCAGTTGCTGTTCTACAAGAAGCTGTTCTACAAGAAGCTGTTCTGGTTTTCCATTAACTGCTCATTGCCCGTGAATTTACCATTTTATATGTTGTCATATTCATCTTGTGATCGCGGTGCGGCCGCAACCCTGTGACCCTGTGACTCACGAAGACATGCGAGTTGATAATGCAAGGCTCCAACGGAGTCCAGGGCCACTCATTCGAAGATACTGTATCACATGCACGCTGCATGTTAGGACAGGTACTGGTAGGGATAGGCGTGGGCTGGTCAGCACCCTTGCTGTGTGGCATGTGACCCTTGTTGTATAGGGTCTCCCATGGGTTGCCAGTGATGGTCCGCATTGCTAGACTGGTTTGCAGTCAGTAGCAGCAGTCAGCAGAAGCACCCAAGGCAACATGCAGGTAGCTATGACTGGGATTCGTACGGCTTGATCACTGCTTTGCAGTGGCCTTCTTGGTGGAATCAGTACAGCAGTTCAGAGGCCTAGGATAACTCTGTCAATCTGTTGGATATTGATAGCCTGTTGAGGAGTTTGCTCCGTTGCTTGGCTTTAGGAAGACTGCCCGTGTAAAGGGTTATACATGGGCATTTGCCTCGCAGGACGATGAGATGTCTGGTGTTGAGCATGCACCGTTTGAGAAGTCACCAACTGTCCATCCTTGGAAATCCTGACAGCAACCTGTTGACACCCCAGCAGGATCAGCACAGGAAGTAGCGCTGAGACTCTTTGGAGCTCTGGTAGTGTCCTGGTAGCCAACCATGTTGCCACTGCTAGGCTTGTAGAGGCACAATGCGTTTGCCACAAACAATTTACTCCGCTTTGAGTTGGGCAATGACTTGGACATGGCCATGATTGCTATGGACACAATAGGGGTGGTTAACAGACCCACCATGGGGTGCAATTCCCACTACAGCTAAGGTTACTAGGCCATTGTAAAGGCGGAATTGGTATCAAAAATAGTGGATGGAAGCGCTGGGCCCCGACACTGGCTGGCCGCTGATTGCAGGAATGCAAAATGCAGCAAGGCAAGGGGTTACAGGGCAGCACTTGCTTGGGAGAGGCAGCATGCCTGCATGGGCCCAAAGTACGACGTCGAGGCGTGCTGAGCCAGGCGGGCGATAGCGTGTTAGGCTCTCAGCCATCGTAGCTGCACAGGAGGAGAAGTTGCAGGCATGTGGCATGATTTCAATGATCGACCTTGTACTTATCTCGAATTCCCTCGGGTTTTGTGCGGCTCTGTGCACTTGTGCACAGTTGCAGCCAAGGTTTTCCGTCAGATGCTCCAAGAACAATCCCGTACGCGGCTGTGGAAACGCCCATTTCAAAACGAAAACCCTCATCAAGTACGGCACTTGCACAGCGCCGGTCCGCTGGCTTGCTAAGCTGCCTGGCTTAGCCAGACTATCAGAACATCCCAAAGGTAAGAAGAGCTATACGATGGTCGCCGACGTGGATGCGCCCTTGAAGGTGGGGCGGGCAGGAGTGGTAGTAGTGGACCAACAGTCGGGTACCCAAGGTGCTCGGGCTTTGCGGTGTGCTACACGCATCAGTATAGCTTTGAGGTAACATAGAGCCTGGCTAGCAGGCACGTGCGGCTCAGGCTGGCCTCACTTGCTGGCATGCAAATGTTACAAGTACCTGGCGTAACTGTTCGATGTGTCCCAGGTTTGCTGACACACACAGTCTGGCCACAACCCCTGTGACAACCGCACACACCACAGTATATCCAATCACACTTTGCAACTACAACACCCATCACCAACACTGGTGCTTTGGAGGCCTGCTGCTTTTCACCATGGCCTCACTTGCGGCTTTCCTGCAGGGTGTGCTGATTGCAGACAGGCCAGGCGGGCTCAAGGCAGGAGAACAACCGGCGTTCGTTCCAGCTGGCATGACAGAAGCTTGGGGCCTAAACCCTACGCGCAAGGTGTGGCCTCACATCCGTGTCAAGCCTAAGCGCAACTACAGGCATGTGACAGGGGGCACCATGCCTCTTGTCGGCCTTGAAAACTACCTCAAACCTAATGAGGGTTGGACGCCAAGCTGCTTGCTCGTCCTTCATACACGGGTATACCATACAAGGGCAGGACACATGGACAAGGGACATCAGAAGAGGAGACGTGCCACTGGTTACAAATCCCTCAAGTTTTGCGTTTGTATCTTGCTTGCTTCCCAGGTTGTAGAGATCATCCGGCCGAGTCCACCCAGTGTTACTGCACACCACAGGCAGTGGCTGAAGGACTTTGAGGAGGGGCAGCGAGCGGCACGGGAGCAAGTCAAGGCCAGGGCAACTCAGGCAGACTCGCGCAAGCGGACCCTAGCGGAGTTCAGCAGCAAGCTCCGCTCAGCCGTGCTGGCGGGTGAAAACACTGGGTTCTGGAAGGCCACGGCCAGCGGGAGCACCGGTGCAGCCCGGCCCATGCAGAGTACTGATGCTGCTGAGCCACAGGATGCGGTGCCACAGTCATTGCCTTGCGATCAAGCGCAGCCCAGTCACAGTCAGCCAGACAGCGGCGCCGCTCAGCCTGAACACGCTCCACAGCAGCCCAGCCACCCAGCACCTTCGCCGCATGAGAGTACGCAACCCGCAACGCCAGCGACAGCTTTGGAGGCGCACACTGGCGGCACTGGTCGCTCACGCCCGGCCACCAGCAAGACCTCTGCCAGCTTACAAGTGAGTCAACATGTGGCAGTGTGCTCTTCACCAGTACGGTCACATTGGATACTGATCGCGCTTTGACAGTGCTTTTACACGGGCTGACGCACTGAGACGATCAGGGAGCAGATGGACATACATACATTTGTCAGTACTTTTGCAAAGGAGGGATTGTGCCACTGTACGAATCCTAGCCGGTTCCCAAACTGTTCTGCCATCGATCATGAAAGCACACCTGCCCGCAAAGCTGTCTAGTAGTTTTTGGGCTGCACTGTCATGGAAGTACAGGGCGACAATTCATACACTGTTCCACTGGTGTTGTGGAATTTGACAGGTATACAATGCAGTGAGCCCAAACACTGCTCTGAGACTGTCGCGGACTGGGCCGACTTTGTGCTCCCTGCTGCTGTGCTTGCAGAGCCCCTCGGAGCCGGGCTCGCGTGGCAAGCGGCGGCCCGCGTGGGCGCTGAGCCGCGGGGAGGCGGCGGAGGCGGAGGCCGCGGAGGAGGAGGACCTGCTGGCTTTCGTGCAAGGCCTGGATTATGGCGCCCTGGTGGCCTCACTGGAGGACTCAGAACTCAGGGAGAAGCTGCAGGTTGGTGTGACAGTATCAGGATAGCCTCTGAGTGCTACGGATATATCCCATAACGACGAGTAGTCCTTCAATCAGCCTTTGAGTTGGCGCTGTTCATTAACGCAGTGGCATCATTCCTTGAGCAACTGCATCACACTGGACGGGTTGGACTGTGCTTCAGGACTAGCCAAGAGAGACAGCAGTGTTTACAGACACGTCCAGATCCAAGTGCTTGTTGCCACAGGCCTTCTTGCACTCATGCAACATACCAGTAAACGTCCAGGCACTCTAACAAGCAGTTGCATGTACCTGCTTGAGGTTGGCAGCCACCTGCTGAGGTGGTAATTGGAACTCTATCTAGTTGTACATCCGGCAATCATGGTTGCTTGCACACACATTGCTTGCACATTGTGGCATCATCCACATCAGCTTGTGCATGCTTCACTCACGCGCGTGTGGCAGTCAGTCTTGTTTGTTCTACGCCTGCTGAACTTGCAGCAGGTGGAAAATGCCGAGGCAGGCAAGGATGACAACGTATGGCGACGAGAGTTTGTCCGGGCCATGAATCATGTGTCTCAGCATCGGGCGCATCAAGCAACTGCTGGTGGCTCAGAGTATGCGCCCAGTGAACACAGCACAGGTGGACACATGAGGTGAGGGCTGCTCAACACCTGCTGGCTAATCTGCGAGCTGAAATGGTGCTCAAGTGTGCCAGAAGGACGCGATAGATCCTGCAACAGACGCAACGTATCTGGAGGACGAGCAATGTGCACACTGCTTGATTACACTGGCTGATGCGCTGAGATGACCCACTAGCAAATGTAAATTGCTTGTGACACCACTCGGAACGACATCTGCAGAAGGACAGTTGTCATGCCATGCCAAAATGATACATGACGATTCAATTGGAGCCTTCTAAAAGGCACACAAACTGCTGTATTGCGCAGGCCCAAGCCCTGCTGCTCATTGAGAGGAGAAGGCGTTTCTCAGTTGGCGCCCTCAAGCAAGGCTGCGGACACATGGGATTCGACCAGCGCTGCAGGGAAGGACGTGGAACGCACAACAGAGCTGGCGCAATCAGCAGCCAGGGCTGACGAATTTTTAAGGGAGAACCCTGATTTTAAATACATTCACTCCATAGCAAGTGTGCGTGCTGTTCTGGCCAAACCGGATGCATAGGTCTGATGTGCAGCGGCTGGTCACCGTGTGCCAGACAAACTACACTGAACGTGTTGCTTAGGTAACAAGAGATTACAACTAAACGCATTCATCACAATTCATATTTGTACGAGTTTCCTTTCCGAACCGATGTCAGCGACCTCGAACTGTTTTGCAGCACAGTTTTGTCACAGGTGAAAGACGTGACCACCACCATCTCTGTGTGTCGCAAATCCCTTCAGATGTGTGTTGGTTTGTCATGAACAGGTGCGCCACTGCAAGGCATCAGGGATGCTTGTCCTGCTCACCCATGCCCACAGTTTCCTGGCACGTCCTCATGCCACTTCAGCAGTGCCACCATGGGCTGGACATAGCATATTGAATCATATATACCAGTGCACGTCCAACATGTGAAAAGGACTATGCGCACATTACACAAATCTTCAATGACTGCAGCGTACCCCTCAGGGTTTCTGAAGATGTCTTGATATCAAACGTTTTCACCCTTCAATTTCGAAACTTTGTAGGTATGCATGACAATATCTGGCTACACTTGGCCTCTCTTTTGAATGTGCTGCCACCAGCCATGCGCAGTCTCTTGTCCAATGCCGAACCAAGTTGTGCCAGGACCACAACGTGTTAGTTGTTCTGCTGGCTGACGGTGATCAGTGAGAGGTGGGCTGGAACAACATGCGCTGGCCCCTTGTACATGTGGGCAGATCGTGTGGCAGCGCCACAACATGAGTAGCACCTACCAGATCAGATTGCAGAACATGTCAGCACAAAGTTGTTGGACTTGCAGCATCTGTTCGACTTTCTGCAGGCCAGTTCGCACTACTTCAGCAGCGGAATGAAAGAAACGTGCCAGGAACAGGACTGGTGACGTCACCCGCCAAGCCTTTCCACCACCAAGCAAGCAGACCGACCGGCACGACAACGTTCCACTGATTTCACTGACCTTGATCAAATTCGTGCTATCGGAGCCATGAACCGGACCGACGACTGCGACCAGGTGCGATCATCAACCATCAGAGGTCATCATGGCGTTTACAGTCCATCACGAACTCTTCAGCCAGAGTCAGAGATATTCCGCATACCCGTTCCGCTACGCCTGCAAACGGTGCCTGCCTCGCTTTCGTCGCGCTGATCGAGCGCGCCTGTCACGGAACATCATTTGCAGGAGCAGAACCCGTCGTCCTCCTGCTGGATATGCCTTGATGACAGCACAGATCGTGGGCAGCTGGTGATGCCTTGCCGCTGCAGCCGGCAGAGTGGCCGTCGCGCGCATACGCGGTGTCTCGCCAGGTGGGGAGGGCTCCGTCGCAGGCAGCGCATGGGCTTTCTTGACGCGTCCGGCAATCTCTTCTTTTCCCCACATGCATGCAGATGGCAACTGACACAGGCTGGTACACGGTGAGTGAATGGTCCAGCAATCTGAAGAATTTTTTGAAGAAGTATCTTGCAGCAGTTCTGCATGCGTGGCCCCTGGCCCTCCATGTCCAAAGGTCACGTTGAGCTCCTTGTATTCATGTGCAGACGAGAGAGTTATTGTGACTTTTGCGGAGAAGCCCTGCCGGACTGGAAGAAAGCAGATGGTATGGCCCCATGCGGTTTCCAGGCCCCAGCTATCATGAACGTGAACTTTGCCGGATCCACTTACTCGTTCCAAGTGCGACCTGGAGTGGAGGTGAGCGTTGGTGTTAACTGGCCAGGTGCACTTTGGCAGTGGGCTGACGAGTAGGTGGAGCTCATTTGATGCAAGATAAGGTCCCTCCCAGATTGCTCTGGACAGCACTCGGTGCACATGTGTCATTTCATCAGTTCATCCACACAGGCTTGGGCAAGGCCGTGCGATGTTGCTGTTTACTGCGCTTCACAGCTGCGAGATTGCCACAGCCCATGCAGGCTCATGTGGCGATTGTGTGGAACATGCATGGAACAATCAGCAGGTGTCCGCCCATGACGCGCAGGGCTATGAGGAGTTTACCCAAGCGATCTGCCGTGCATTCGTCCTGCCAACGGACGCGGAGCTTAATATAACGTGAGCATTCCAATTGTAGTCTGTGCAGCTAGTCATTCATTGCCAAGCCCGTCCAACGCGCTTGTGAAGGAGATTATATGACACCGCGGTAGTAGTGGTGCTATCCTGAAGGCTGTCATGGGAAGAGGTGACATGCAGTGCGCCATGCATTACTGCGAGCGGCGGGCACTACTCTGCCTGTATGCCTAGGGGGCGTCTGATCATGGCTTAGGGATGCTGGTCGGATTACCATAGCTCAAGGTTTCGGGTATGCACCGATGATGTGGAACACCATGCCTGGTGCCAGCTGCCGCTCCACCTGTGTGCATGCAGGTTCACGTGCGATGAGCCCTCTAGCGGTGCGTTGGGGCGGTAGCTCGGGACATGGACCGCTCGAGTGCATGCTGCCTTGCTGCAAGGGTTTGACCCACTTGCTTCACCCCTGCCTTGCTTCAAGGGGTTGCATGCACATGGCCCCGTGACCATGTTCTGCTTGCCTGTGGTTTTGCAGGTGCACTGTTGACACTCCAGGGCGCAGGGGCGTATGACGCGGCGGTTCACTGTGCGGCGGTTTCAGCGGCCCGGCGCATGCCCAGGGACGGGAGCCTGAGCCCTCCCAGCCAGCCAGGTAGTCCCAGCAGCGAGGCGCCGTCTGAGGGCGCAGGGCAGGGCGGGCAGGTGGAGCACAAGGGCGGCAAGGGACTGTCGGGGCTGGGCAGGCGCATCCGCACGGCGTTGTCCGACCTGTTCCACGCCGCAGGTTGATGAGCAGGGGCCCTGACAGGTGTGGGGTGCCTGGCCAGAGGTCCTGACAGGACTGGGAATGTGAGCGGCACAGGCTGTTCGCCAGCACGCCATGCATGTTTTGAATAATTGCGGTGTGTTCAGAGAAGCCGCATGCGAGCCGGCCATGTCTGTGGGATGCACCTTGCCGCCGGGCATCCGTCCGCTACCTGCTGTGCAGTGTGTGGGCCCATGGCACTCGAGATGTTGTTATCGTTGCAGTGAGCCAAGACGCGTTTGCATCTGGACCTGACCTTACTCCCTGGGTATGCCACCCGGTGCTTTGAATTTTTATATGTGCGTTCCTTGTGCCAACCGTGCAAATGTCTTTTGCCGGATGATGCGCAGCGCTGTCCACGGCTTGCCACTGTTTGCAGACGGTGACGGTTTGCCGATGACTACAGGTGGTGCAGTTAGAACACTCGCCCTGCTCAGTGTTCGCTTGTTGTGAAATTGGACGCCGTGTTGACCAATAACCAACTGCATATTGTTCCTGCAACCAGCTTGCTTGAAAATGAAATGCTGCTCAGATGATTGTTGTTGTATAATAGCGATTGAAACTTCGTTCAGTCGGAGCCCTGCAGCAGGCAGGACGCCTTTTTGCAATTGATTGTTCATGTGCATTGCGCCTTAACAAGGTTCTTGTAAGCTGGCTAGGTGCAAGTTTGAGCTAGATATTTGCAGCAAGCACAGGTGAACAGGGTGAATACATACCGTACTGCTCCAACCTGATATGCGAGACAAATAAACCTCGCAAATTAGTTAAGTTCGCAATTACAATGGTCAAGACACCATGGTGAGACTTGCATGGCTTATCCCTGCCCTGTCAGTCAGCCATACCCTGTCAGCCAGTGATTGGCAGCCATAAGCTGTGTCTGGTAGTGCCGTTGTTGAGTGCAGTTGCTTAAGAAGGCTTGCGAAATCAGAAAAATCAGCTTGTTGGTTCTCAAAGTGTACTAACCCTTAAAATGCCAATTTGCAGAGTTACTCCTTTTCCGGCCCAGTTGTACTGCCATTGTCAGGGGCATCCCAATGCTCTCATATTGGCGTGGCAAGACACAACTCTCCTTCTGGAGATACCGTTCCGAGTGGTATTAAGCCCACTTTACATTGGCTTTATGACTGTTTTTAGCACATCAGCCCGTGTAGGTGAGTGCTTGAGCCTGACCAGCTGACCTGCATTAGTTGAACTGAGATTGAGGCATGTTGGAGTCGCTGAGCTAGTCAATGGGCTGGCCGACCACACTCTTCATACGGCTGAGGAAGACGCTCCAGCTTTCAAATCGGCAGACCGGATAACCGGTGTGACATAACACCCAAGGAGTGCACACTTCGAGCGCCACACTTCGGTTGTAGCGACTCGACTGCGACTGCATCGATAGGTTCGTGGCCAATGAATTTGTGAATTTGTGCATCGAGGCCGTGCATCAGTGCGTAGCCGATGTGGCGGTGGCCCCCAAAAGCTTGGGGTGCATCAAGGAGCCATTACAATGGAACACCACAGCATGGTAGCTGTGCTCTCACAAGAGCAGGTTGTGAACGGAATCATGCTGTCCACTGAGGTGCTGGTTGCTCCGCATACCCACGAGCATGGCTTGGACACACCCTCCTGGCGCCCTTTGCCTGGCATGGTCCCAACAGTTTATCAGGTGAACAACACACACATCTTATCGTAGCCTACATGCACTGATGCCATACAACTGTGGCATGAGCATGCCCTAGCGACCCAGTTCTACATTGGCAGATGTCAGCGGGCTGTGATGGCAAGCCGTGCTTGGGAACCTGGCTACCGGCCTGGAAGCATGCTGTCAGATGTTCCAGCACACGTTCTGTTACACGGGCCGACGCCTAAGCAATCTATTGCAATTGGGTTTAATACCACTCGGAACGACATCTCCAGCATGACATTTGTCATGACACAATGTGGCCAAACCCACCCAGTTCTGTTGCCTTCAGGTCACTCGAGCCTTGAAGAAGGAGCGCAATGGATTATTCAATTGTCTATGCAGCTGTCTGGATGATGCCGCGTTCGTGGAAGAGGTGAAAGTGCATACGGCCTGTTGTGGTGATTGAAAAGATGGCCTTGTGCAATGCTTACCACATGCCAGTTCAAACAGGTGTTTGTCATTCTTCCGAGTCGGTCTTCGTCCTCAGGATCCGCTTTGCAAATCGCATGTGCTTGCCCTGTAGATTGCGTGCCTGTACCCGGGCCTTCCCTGCCTAGCCAACCTGAGGTGTGGGCGATGGTACACCCGCGCTCCCGAGGACACCTGCTACTTCAAGAGGTGTGCGGAGCTGCATGGGACAGGCGCACACGCACTGGGGTCCTCACATAACACTTTGTGTAGCTCACAAAGCGTGTGGGAGTGCTACTTACACGGGCTGACGCACTATTTAGAATGTCAATGCATGCGAGCTGACAAGGGTTTGTGGCAAGGGTTTGTGGCAATGCCACCCACCAGCCACCTACCTGTGGTTTCTGGTTAACTGGACCCCGTTTAAGGATCAGACGTTTCACACACGTTTTGTGAGCAACACAAAGTGTTATGTGAGGTTGCTCGACACCGTGTTCCAGACAAACATTCAGCAGCGGCACATGTCATACAGCGTGCGGTGGCAGCCTATCGTCCTGTTTGTCTGGATTGGTTTGCCGCTCCTGCGTCCCATGCTCTTGCAGCACTGACGGCCACATGGGTGCCTGGGCCTTCAGCCTCGTGCGCATGAACATGCACGTGGCCATGCTGGCCGCCCAGCGGGGGGGCGCCATCATTGTGGACGCCACACGCAACGCACACAAGGGAGGCTTCCCGGTGAGAGGATCATCAACATTTGCACAGGGAGCAAAACCTCCGTGATGCTGCCGAGATCTTGGTTTGTGCTCGTGGCTTGTGGCCTCCCCACAAAACGCAGGACATGCACAGCCAAACGCCGGTGTGGGTATGAACTAGCGCACGCACTGTGCTTCAGGCTGCTTTGCATCGTCTTTCCTCCATGCCCCCTGTGGCTCGCTGGCTGCCTACGCAGGACGCGCTGTCGAAGACCATACCCATCTGGGCCGCTGTGCTCAACAGGGCGGTTGCGCGCCTCCGGGGCGCCACCCACACGCACACAGGAACACCCGTGCACAGCGGCTGCGGCCCAGCACACGCAGCGCACCCGGCCCAAGGGCCTGAATGCTGCACGTGCGGTGCGTGCCCGTGTGGCCCGCTTCCATGCCCCCGCGACACGGCCGCACCCCGCACCCACACCAATCCCCAGTGCTGTTTGGCCGCTGCGGCCGTCGAGGAGTGGGACACAGCTCTGCACTTCCCTCTATGGATCAGGTGGGTTGGGGCAAGCATTGGTCTCTGATGGACCTGCCAGCAAGGCACACGTGCACGCCCACCCTGCTTTCAAGCACCTGCCTGCCCGTGCCTTGCTCCCTGTGCCCGCCCTCTCAGCCGCAACGAGGTGCAGCAGGTGGAGGCGCGCATGGAGGCATGGGTGGACGCGCTACTGGCCACCAACACACAGGCGGTGGAAGCACTCGAGCAGGCAAGCGGGGCATGGGTAGTACTGCTCAGCACTGTTGGGGTCACAATGAAAGTTTTTTCCATCTACAATCCGGGGAAAGGCACTTGCAGGTGTTGTACTAGTTTAGATAAGACTGTCTGCATACTCGGTCTGAGTATTGGGTCCGGGGTCGGGCTCCATATGGGGTTGAATTTATTGATTATGCATACTCGGTCTGGGAGTGAACAATCGGAGTGACTGTGCGTCATGCAAGCGAATTGCCAATCTCTCTGGGGAGGGGGCAGGCAGGGCTTCCGTTGGTCAGCTTCTGGAAGGGCACCTTGCAGCACCACACAGGCGCACCTCAGCAGCCCGAGCCACACATCTCACAAGAATGCCTGATGTAAAGTGTGTCCGCGCAAGGCGTGTGTGTGGCTGCGTGTGTGCGACCAGGTGCTGACCAAGCCGCTGCGCCCCCTGTGGCTCAGCCCCAACAGCAGCATATGGGTGGACCAGGTGCGGCAGGCAGGAGGGTCAGAGGGGCAGCCCAGGCGATGCTCGGTACGAGTGGTACACTCGCCAACAAGCAAACGGCGCCAAGGGCAGTCTTGGTGAAGAGAGGATCCTGTGGTTTGTCATGCCCCAGCCTGGCTGATGTGGCCACTCTCTGTCGCTCTGATTGAGCTGTGTGGCTGCTGTCCTGCTGTCCTGCAGGTGGCGCAGCCCGGGGACCTGTCCTTCTCCCCGCTCGTTCTGCTGACCGCATCGCAGCCGCACCTGAGGTTGGAGCGGCGGCCCTGCCCACTCAGCCGGCTGGCTGCAGCTCGGGCCGGGGCCAACGGCGGGGAGTGCGCCGGAGCCGTACAGGTACAGAGATGTTGGTTATGGAAATATTCGGGTGTTGAAAACGTTTGCTGCGCCATATTGGCATCAGTGCATGACACGGGGGAAGTGCTCCTTGCGCTGTCAGGGCCGCTGGAGTGCAAGCCAACGTTTCTGCACCGGCGTCCCTGTGAACCTCCTGCATGCGCAGCATGTGTTCAAAGCCCATTGGCGCCTGCGCTGACGACCTGCACATGTTGTTGCTGTTGGCCGCAGTTCTACACGTACCTTCCAGGCAGGTACAAGCCATGGGGAGGGAATCCCCGCTGCTGCTGTTCTGTCCAGGCCTATTTGTTGACCCCGCCGCTGGGTGACACCAACCGCAGGGGCAGGAGACGACGAGGAGAGCTGGGCAGCCGGACTGAGCCCTGAAATGCTGTGGGCCCATCAAGAGGTCAGACAACAAGCCTGACTTTAGCAATTGTTGGTTACACGGGCTGACGCTCAACCTATGCTATAGTTAATGATAAGCGGGTTTGATACCTGTGGCATGGACCGTCATCCCTTGCCAAATGGGGCCCTTGCGGGGTGCCCCTCACATGATCAGCAGCTGGTTAGGACCGTTATGATGGGATGCTGGACAGCTGGACGAGCAAACACGTCTTGTATGGCATGTAGCGCACTCGTGTTGCGTCTGAGATCACGTGACTGCCTGTGCAGGAGCTGCTGGAGGCAGGGCCAGGCCACGTGCAGCAGGTGGCTGCGCAGCTCGTGAAGCGCTTCCAGTCGCCCCCAGTGGCCGCTGCTGCCGCACTTGATCACAACTGGCACACCAAAGCACAGGTGCGCTGCAGGCGAGGCAAAGTGTTGCAGGTGCTCAGCGACGACTTGCAGCTGCATGCCTAGAGCAGCGGCAGCTGCATGCCTAGAGCAGCGGCAGCTGCATGCCTAGAGCAGCGGCAGCTGCAGCCCTGTTGACCGGGATCATCCAGCCCCATGAGGGCACCGTACTCTCACTTGGACTCCGTAACCACCGTTTGTAAACAAGTTTACGAACTTGCACTGTTCACATCTGAGATTTGAGAATTACGAACCTGATTTCAAATGCACATGCTTTCCAAAACACTGTATGGTTGTGAAGATAAAATCTCCGAGCAAGAAGCAGCAGTACCACCACTGTAGCAGCACTGTCACGAGCGCCATGTCAGCGCCACGTGGTTGCCTGGCGCAGGCGGTGACACTGGCACCTGCCCCGGCGGACCTGAGCCACTTGGCGCCCGTGGGCTGCCGTGTGGCCCAGCCAGGGCAAGTGCGGCACCTAGGCGGAGGGGCCTACGCACTGGGGGACACTGGGCTTGCTTTGGGGGGATGGACTGCGGGCCAGCCGCCCGCGGTGTGGGCGGTGGCGCAGGGCGTGCTTTACTTGGGGGGCAGCCCGCACTCGGGCATGCCTGTCAGTGATGCTGAAACCAACAACACAGTGTCGGGTCAGCAAGAGCGGGCAAGCTTCGAGACAGGTAGCAGGAAAGACGATCATGCCTTGGGAGTGGCGGACGAAGGCTTGATGCATTCAGATGCTGGCATGCCGCCTGCCGTCGATCTGAGCGCAAACCGTGATAGGCAGTACCTTTGGCTGCCGACCAGCCCTGAGAAGCACAGCCCTCGGGCGCTGCGGGTTGTGCTGTCCGCGGCGGTGCCGTGGGTGCTGCAGCACCTGGACCAGGGCCGCACTGTGCTCATACACGACGACACAGGTAACCAAGCTTTGTTTGGGCAAGCAGTTACCGGAGAGGGAAGAGCCGAAGGGTCGCTGGAGATAAGCGAACGTGCTTTGCATGACACAGTCAGTGCAACCCGTTCGACTTGAGCCAGCTCACGCTGCATGTGATGTACCCGTGAGCGTGTGGGAGTGCTACTTACACGGGCTGACGCACTGTGACGATCAGAAAGCCAACGCAAAGTGTTTGCCTTGGGCCATTTGTGTCCAATCGTGCATGTTCTGGGAATGTGTTTTTCCTCCACCTGTTGACGCTGATGTGGTGATTGCAGGTGTGGACTTGTGTGTGAGCGTGGCAGTGGCAGTGCTGCTTGCTCGGTGCTCGGCGCCCGGTCATGGTGGCGTGTCCAAGGAAGATGTGCGCTGTGCGCTGGCCACTGTAGCCGGCAGCTACCCGCAGGTGAGCACACACGGCATGGCGCAGCCGGGGTGAACAGCATGGGCTCAGCAAGCCATACAGCGCTCAGCTTTGGCTGATGCTCAAGAATTGTCAGTCTGTAAAGTATCAGGTCGTGTGAGCGTGTTTGCAGGTCGTGTTAACATGGATGCTTGCAACAGGACAGGTGACATTGGCGACTGTGGATAAAACCAAATGTCGCGTAAGGCATGTCATGCTATCTTGCAACCCTCGGCAGGTTGTGACCACGTCTTCTTGATTTTGATGTGCAGGCACGCCCCACGCGGTGCCTACTCAAGCAAGTTTTTGGGTTCTTTCAACCTGACCACAGCAGGGCAGGTGAATAGCTAGCTCGCCTCAGAAAACCCGTCGACGTCGATGTTCCACATCACAACACTGGTCCCAGTGGTGCCACTGCAAATTGTCCCAGAACTGGCAAACTTGTTTCTTTTGAATCCTTCCAGACCTACAGTCACAAGTGATTGAAGTTGGGGCCAAGACGGACACTGGCAGAGGATGTATGATGTGATTGCTTGTTGCTTAAACCAGCTTTACGTCTGTCCCAGCGAGGTGACGGGCGTTGATTGGTGATGCAGATTAAACTCCGTGCATGAAGTTCGCGTATGAATACCAGGCCTCAAGGACAAGGTGGTGCATAATGGTTTCATACATGATCTTTCACATGAAGAACCTCTAAGACAGTGAATGATACTGAACAAACCTCTGCCTGACGGTCAGGCGCAGGGACGACTGAGGTTCTCGCCATGCGTTTGACACACTAGCAGGCGGCACTCTCGCTGTTGAGCAGCTGACTTCACGTGTCACCATCTGGTGTGTAGTGAAAAACTTGTCTAATAAGCTGTCTGATGTCAAGCACAGTGGCAGCACAGATAACAACAGTTTCAGTGACATGCCCTATTTTCGATGGATTTCGCCCCTCATGCTTGAAGCTCTGCACTAGCAAGAAACAGAGCGTGTGATGTGCAGACGTGGCCAGCAGTGCTTCGCCACAAGTTTTGTTCGACTTTGGACTTGATATCAAGACTTGCGTAACCATGGGTGCAGGTGGTAATGCCCAGCCACTGAGCACAGTCCTTTCCCGTGTCGCACAAGTGATTTGTCACTCATGTCCTGTTGAGAGCCATCCTTACACATTTAACAGCCCAAGCTCTGATGATCAGGACAAAGCACCAACTGTACTCTGCCTTGGTACTACAGTGACATGCCCTATTCCGATCATCTCAGTACCCAATCAGCTTATAGGGAACTGCAAGAGAATTGCACCCCAATTGGTGGGTCTGTTAAGCACCCCTATTGTGTCCATAGCAATGATGGCCATGTCCAAGTCATTGCCCAACTCAAAACGAGTTAAAGTCGCGTTCGCTACATTAAGGACTTTTGACAGTCATCACGCGAGCCACTTTTGTGCTGATCGTGTACAGCATGCGTTTGCCCCATTGCTTCGAGATACAGTTGAAGTGAAGTGGCACCAGGGCTGGGTGTTGAGCTGCCAACAATGGCGCGAAGTGCTCAACCCCAGCGTGGTTTCCCCAAAGCGCTGCGGAGGTCAGAGCTGGCATCATAAGTTTACACAGTAGTCGTGTGTAGTGGTGCACAATCCACAGCTGGTCGGCTGCAACCACCTCAGTGGTGCATTCTTTCAAGCATGCCTCTGTTCACTACCACTACCATGTCTGGCAAATCACCAAGTGTCGTCATCAGTGTGCGTGACGTAGAGCCTTGTGAGAGCGAACTAGTTTACAAGTTGATTGGAAGTATGACATCACAGACAAGTTGAGTTGCGCGCAGGATGTGTACCAGGCCACACGTGTGTCACAGTGCTGGATACCATTGGCCCCTACTGTATAAGACCGTATGGCCAGAACGAGGCTGGTCTGGATGTCTTTGATTGTGGCCAAACGGTGTTCATCACATTGTTACAACCATTGAATGATTACAATGCTTGCAATGAATATCACAACGGGCACAGCCTGGGCGAAGTTCATCAAAACCTGAGTGTAGCTGCAATTGACTTGCCCAGCATCAAACTGAACTGTCTGCATGCCGCCGCGCAGGCGCAGCACCAGATGCAGTGTGCTCTCCTTCTGGATGTTGTAGTCGGCCAGGGTGCGGCCGTCCTCCAACTGCTTGCCGGCAAAGATCAGGCGCTGCTGGTCAGGGGGGATGCCTGCAATGGACAGGGACGTGACCACCAAGAACATAATCATGCATGCGTGCAGACGGCGGGCTGCAGCAACGCATGTAACTGCTGGCATGAACGGCCATCACTGGCAGGCACTGCAACGTCCCTGCACATGTAGTCTCTATGTATATCTATGACAGCGGCAAACTCAGCATACCAAAACAGGCGCCCCGGCCAGCCACCAGCTTGCTGCCCCGCAGGCGTGACCACCCTGTTTTTCCGACCATTATCCTAGGGCTGCCCATGGAAGAGCCAGTTCTCTTCTTTTAAGACGAGCAACGCACCTTCCTTGTCCTGAATCTTAGTCTTCACATTCTCAATGGTGTCAGAGCTCTCCACCTCCAGGGTGATGGTCTTGCCAGTGAGCGTCTTGACAAAGATCTGCATGCCGCCGCGCAGGCGCAGCACCAGATGCAGTGTGCTCTCCTTCTGGATGTTGTAGTCGGCCAGGGTGCGGCCGTCCTCCAACTGCTTGCCGGCAAAGATCAGGCGCTGCTGGTCAGGGGGGATGCCTGCAATGGACAGGGACGTGACCACCAAGAACACAGTCATGCATGCATGCAGACAGCGGGCACATAATCAATATACCGCTGCAGCAACGCATGTAACTACTGGCATGAACGGCCATCACTGGCAGGCACTGCAACGTCCCTGCACATGTAGTCTCTATGTAGTGTCTATGAAGACTCTTGCGAGGCCATCCCAAGCTGTTACGCTGATAAGGTCGCAGTCTTTGGCAGCTGCAAACTCAGCATACCACAAGCGCCCTGGCCAGCCACCAGCTTGCTGCCCCGTAGGCGCGACCACGCCCTGTCATTCTAGACCGTTCCTCTAGGGCTGTCGACAGAAGCGCTGGTTGTCTTCCAGACGAGCGACGCACCTTCCTTGTCCTGAATCTTGGTCTTCACATTCTCGATGGTGTCGGAGCTCTCCACCTCCAAGGTGATGGTCTTGCCAGTCAGTGTCTTGACAAAGATCTGCGCAACACCAAACCGTGTTGGCTAGGAAGGCTGAGGCAGAGAACGACGTTGAGGACGAATGGTGTCGAGACCCCCTCGGGCAGGACAGACAAGCCAAAAAGGCACAGGCTTCTGAGCCTTGCCCTTGAACTACCGCTGTTTGCGTGCTGGCGCTGAAGGAACACCAAGAGTTGCTAGACAGCATCGCTCGGGGTCTTGTGGTCCTTACCTGCATGGCGAACCGTGCCTTGCTGGGCGGTGTAAACAAAGTTGTGCCTTGCTAGGCGGTGTGAATCAAGTTGTGCGTAAAATAAAGCACGGCGATGTAAGTCACCCAAACCTTTCGTTTGATCGTGGGGCCTCGCCCGAATGAAACCCTCTTCGGAGTCCGTTTCCATCTACGCACACGTTATAATCTCAAGTACGGGGGTGCGCGGGAAAGGCCTGTAGTTGGCTGTTAGCCCTGACAACAAGGTCGCGAGCTCTGCATCCATGGGGGCAGAAGGCCAGAATTTCATGGAGCCTTCAAGTGCTGTCATCAGGATGCAGCAAAAGGTACATCTCAGCTTTTTTTAGCGTCCTCACAGGTTTTCGCAACGTGGTATTAACAGTTTCACATCTGACATTGCAGGCTGCAGAATTGAGGGCAGAGCTGGCAGGTGGTGCACCACTATCGTCTCCCATTAAGAAGGGAGCACGCTTGACTTTGCAGATACCGGATGCAGGTGTGAATTTTTGGCATGTATGCTGACACATCACAGGCACCTAAGAGGCACAGGGATCGTGTCTGCTAACGTCAATGGTGGGCAGGCTCACATTGCGTCATGTGGCATGTGATTGCAGATGGACCACCACAGGCAACACATGCCTCCACACCAGCGCACCCCCGCTTCAAGCCGAACCGTCTGCATGCCACCAAGCAACCCTCGGACGATGAGCCTTTCACCCCCTTAGGCAAAGCCCCTGTCGTGTCTCGTGTGCGGTCTGCCCTGAGCCGCCGGTCTGCCTCTGGCCATGAGGCAGGAACCACATCAGCCCGCTCCAAAATGTCAAGTCATGCAAACACAGCCGACGACGGTGTGTGCCGGTTGCCATCACCCACCAGCAGTGTAGCAAGCCGTCGCAGCATGTCACCGAAGAAGTGAGCGAGGTGCCTGAAGCTTGGGCAACAGCAGAAGGAGCGCTTTGCTACACCCTGTAGGCATCTATGATGTTTGCAACGGCAGGGAACTGCGGACAGCATGGGTTGCATGCGTTGACAGCCAGCAGTGTTCCTGTTTAAGCAAGCACTTGATAGTGACAAGTAAATAATCGTACTTTCGGTTCTTAAGTCGGCTTCTTGGCAGTTTGTGGCTGGGTCTCGCCATTTTTCGTCTGTTTCTCGAAGGTTGTTAGCACTGAAGAAGAAATGAATGAGGCCAATGCAGAGCGATCAACTGCGCCTCGAGGGACGCTGGTTGTGTGCAGGGACGATGCTCGCGGCATTGGTGGGCGCAGCAGCAGTCCCATCCGCTCATCCCTGGCAGCTCAGGAGGCGCAGGCTGCGCTGGTGGCGCATGCAGCCGCACTGGAGATGCAGCTGGACACCGCGCAGGTCAGCAGGGGGGGCTGCACTGGCATTCCATCAAAGTGCGAATAAATTGTTTAATGTAGTTATTAAAGTACTCAAGGGCCACAATCAACTATATCAAACAATTCATTCCCACATTTTGCTTTCTGCTTTTATTTCTTAAGTGCATGTGTGCATACATGCAAGGCAAAGATGCCATGCCTGCCTGGGCAACTGAGTGGTGATGTGCACTGTTGTGTGTGCCCTTCCTTTTCCTGCAGCTCCGCGTTCGCTCCCTCGAGGAGGAGGCGCAGCGACGGCAGGACAGCTACATGCGGCGCGAGGACGCGCTGCAGGCGCAGGTCACGCAGCTACAGGCAAGCACAGGGGGGCCACGGCACACAAGCAGGAGGCCCAGCTTCCGTCTCAGGTTGCAGCCATGCCAAATCCTGCACACGCTCTGCTGTGTCAATACCTGTGCACACGCACTGCTGTGTCGATACCTGTGCACACGCTCTGCTGTGTCGATGACTGTGCACACGCACTGCTGTGTCGACACCTGTGCGCACGCTCTGCTGTGTCGGTGACTGTGCAGGGTGAGCTGGCTGCCGCTCGGGGGCAACGCACCGCAGCGCAGGACGCACGCTTTGGCAAGGCCAGCGAGACCATCCAGGATTTGCACGGGCAGGTGAGGCACCCACGGGCTGCGCCCGATGGCTGACAGTAACATGCATGCATGTGCATGAGCGCACCTTGTTTGTGCGAGACCGTTTGCGTGTACGCTTGCATGCGGCAGGTGGTGAGCGAGATCGAGGCTCTTCTGGCCAAGCAGGCGATATCGATCAAGCACGAGGAGCAGACACAGACGCGCCGCATGAAGAACAAGCTGTCCGAGGTGACTGATGGGGACACAGCCAGCAAAAGGGGCGCTTGCACACCATCGTATTCAACATGCATACAGTCTTGGCCGCTGTCCGTGATCACCACACACACTCAGCTCTCCATCAGCCTGCAAGCTGGTGAACCCACACACTTTGCCCGCGGGTGTGCGCCTCACTCGATGTCAGCATGCAGTCAGGTTGTCGCCCTTGCTTAGGTGTTTAATTCAAATCAAATTAACCAACTGTTCTGATACAACCATCCTTGAATACTTTTTCAACATCAATTACTATCAATTATTTACTGTCGTAAAACCATTTATTATGATTAGACCATATTATATAATTGTTTTTTTGGCTTTAGGTTGAGTCTGAGCTGATGGCCGAGCGTGGCGCCACGGGACGGGCCGCCGCTGAATGGATCGCCCGCACACACGAGCTGCGGCACGAGCTGGACACCGTGCAGGTGACAAGAGAGGAGGTCACACGGCGTGCGTGCGTGTGTGTGTGTGTGCGTGTGTGTGCGTGCGCCTGTCCGTCCGTGTGTGTGCGGATGGCTTCTATGTCCCGATTCGCTGCACAGTAGGATTGCATGTGGGATCCACGGATGTGGTTGGATCCTGTACATCAGTTACCCATTCATGCTGACGACCAGTCTGCTGGGGTTGATCATATGTCGTTGTTGGGTTCAGATGTGCATGCCAAGAAGAACACAGAGCGGTCAAAGCCAGCAGTAGTCCGGAATCACTGAGAACCAGTCATGGGGTCGGCTTTGCCGTATGTCCTTGGGCATGAGTTCCCCACCTCCCTGAAACAAGATGCGACACCTTTGTGCGACCTGTCCGTCCTGCTCAAATGTACAGGACATTGCCAACAAGCTGGACGCCATGTACAAGCTGAGCGAGGAGGAGTGCAAGCGGCTGCGGGCCCAGTTCAAGTAAGTCCAGTCCACGAAACTGCACAGACTTTGGTTGCTCTCCTTATGCCACCAGCTGGGTCCACTAGTGACACGAGTGATGGGATCGGTGAGTACTTAATCAAGGCGCAATTAGTCATTAATAAAAATTGTTGAACAGCCTGAAGCTGTCTCGTGCTGCATCGAGGTCGTCATCCTCCATCTTCGGCCATCCATGATTCGACATCATGGGCCCCCTCACTCAGCCATGCATGCTGATGCTGACGCTGCTGCACATCGCCTGCACCGCTGTCCTTGATTTTGGCTTGACCAGTCTGATGGAGGAACACACAAATGTCTTTTTTTGTCGTGTGCATCCACACTGCAGGTGTCAGGAGGACGACCGCGAGTTCTTGGTTCGGCAGGTGGGCCCGGGGGGGGGAGCGGATGCAACTCCACAGACATTCCGCGTGCTTTGTGGGAGGCGCTGGGCAGATTGTCTGATCCAAGTCATGGCCAAGCGAGACATGCTTCTTGCTCAGATGCGTGGTTGATGTTTATGCCATCTTCAAGTTGATTTGTGGGACGAAACAGATGTATAACACACACACACACACACACACACACACTCACACACTCACTCACTCACTCACTCACTCAGTGGCGGCCCATGTGGGACAGGCAAACATGAGTCTTTGGTGTACCTGCCAGCAAAGCACACGTGCACGCCCACCCTGCTCTCAAGCACCTGCCTGGCCGTGCCTTGCACGCATACACAGCGCTGCACCTGGTACTTTCATGTCCCCGCAGGTCGTGGGCTTGAAGAAGGAGAACAAACGCCTGGCCGTTGCGCTGGCCGCACTGGCAGCGGACGCCACGGCACTGGCACAGGAGCGCGACGGCATGGCAAGCATGACACCAAGCGGGGTGGGTTGAACTCGGTCACGGGGTGAGAGTCTTGAAGCACGGGTGTACTGCAAAGGGCGGTCCGGTTCTGCACGTGCACTAATTACTGTGATAGTTTGCTACAGCAAGAGCTCAGCAAGCCTAAGGCAGCGAAGCATGTGCAGCTGTGTGGTCTGCTGACATGGCCGCATTCCTATTGGGTGTGCAGGTGCCTGGTGCGGCGGACGGGCCACGCCTCACGCGCCCCTCCATGGCGGATGTGGATAGGGATGCAGTGCAGGTGCGAGCGCGTGTGTGTGGTTTTGTTGCATCTGTGCCTGATGTGCCTGATGTGTAGCAACCACCTGCCTGACGGACCCAAGCATGCATGATGGGAACACGGCCGGCCTCTCATGCATCATAATTTTTGCAGTGGTGAAGCAAAAGCATGCCGCAAGAACATACGCTGAGCACTTGCGAGTATGGACGAGAGAGATCGACGAGTCCATGGGACAACCAAACATGGCTGTATGTATTGCACAATACCAAACCTGGGTTTGTAAGACTAATCCTCCCCTGTTCTTGGTTCACCTTCGGTTAGTTGAGCGGTTGACCCATGTAGTGTGGATGAGAGCAGTTCCTTTAACCCCGTGACCTCCTTCCTTGTGCCCAGGTTAAGGTGCAGCGCTACGAGGACGTGATTGAGAGCCTGAAGAAGCTGTGCGAGGCAGAGCGCAGGCGCACCCGGCAGGCGAGGGCTGCGCACACGGCCGAACTGGCCGCGCGCACCGAGCTGCAGAGTGTCCTGCGTGAGTGCCTCGACGACGTGCGGCTCAAGGCAGCCCAGGCACGCGCCGGCACTGGCACCTGCAGCGCACCCGCCCACGCATCCCTTCATCACGGCCCGCTTGCTGCACGACCTGCCTCAGCATTTCCTCTCGGTCGGGCTGTGCGCCGGCCAGGCAGTGCGTGTCCCGGAGCTTTGTTGCCGCATGGGGCGGGCCGCCCGCTCTCCGCCGTCGCGAGGCCAGGTGCTGCAGCCAATGCGACAGACGCTGCCCACGGGTCAGGGGGCAGGACCAGCGGCAGCGGGGCCCTGGAGACCTCCGAGCGGGAGCTGTTGATAGACAGGCTGCAACGTCAGGAAGGGCTGCTCCTTTCTCTGTTAAAAACGTTCCCAGGTGTCGGCAGCCTGCCGGGTGACACTGTGCGCCTTGATGCGTTGGTGGCTGCGCGGGAGGCGCGGGATGCCACGGTAGTGGCCAACGGGCGCGCTCTGGCAGCAATGGGCACCCAGCAACTGTCGGGCGGGGCTGCCTGGCCCCTGTCAGCCAACCTCACTGCGGGGGCCACACCGGGGACTGAGACAGCCAAAGTGGCGGCCGGGCGACCCTGGGTGTTTAGTGTAGATGCAATGCTGTCGGAGTTCTTATCCACCAACTGAACCCAGCTGATCAAATTATTCGATTTTGTGACGCCATCCCACCCAATAGGCTGATGCAAGCCTATTACCAGTGCTGCTGGTGCTGCTGGCTGGCGCTCCTACTGCTGTCATCTTTGTCCATTTTACATTGTTTAATATCAATTCATTTGACATTTGCCTTCCAAGTAAGAAAATCACTGGCTTCCCGAGGCTGAGACGGAAAGCTCCCGTCGTGCAACTTCAAGCGTGCTACAGGGTCAGTAATCCAATGGCCGGGTGCATAACCAATCACAAAACGTGCAGTGTCACAACTTGATGTCAGTGGATGAGAGTAGTGGCTAGGCACGTGCAACTGACTAGAGCGAGTTTCAATAGACTGTGAGACTGAGATGCGGTGGGGTGTGAAATGGTACCTGACTGGCCCGAGCAGGGCTGGTCCGGACTCCCTCTGACACCTGAAGTAGAAGGCATGCCAGGCTGGTGGCCAGCGCTCTGCCCAGTGAAAGCACAGTGGAGAACCCAGCGTTGAGAATCCCAGAGCTCTGGTAGAGCCACACGGTGTCCTCGTAGCCAACCCTGTTGCCACTGCTAGGCTTGTGGAGGCACAATGCGTCTGCCACAAACAACCTACTCCGCTTTGAGTTGGGCAATGACTTGGACATGGCCATGATTGCTATGGACACAACAGGAGTGGTTAACAGACCCATCATGAGGTGGAATTTCCCTTGCAGTTTAACCCTATAGGATGATCGAATACTGGGACGACTGAAATCAGGGCATGTCAAGGCAGAGTACAGTTGGCGCTTTGTCCTGATTATCAGAACATGGGCTGCTGTACGTATAAGGATGGCTCTCAACAGGACATGAGTGACAAACCACTTGTGCGACACGGGAAAGGACTGTGCTCAGTGGCTGGGCATTACCACCTGCACCCATGGTTACGCAAGTCTTGATATCCAGTCCAAAGTCGAACAAAACTGGTGGCGAAGCACTGCTGGCCACGTCTGCAAATCACACGCTCTGTTTCTTGCTAGTGCAGAGCTCCAAGCATGAGGGGCAATAAGGACGTAATCAGGTGTCCCCTTCTACATCCAGTCATAATCCATAGCTGACCAGGCGTCTCTCTCTGTCAAGGCGCAACACTGGTTGCTCTTGTCTTGGCCTGGTCGCTGGAATGTAGCTGGCCCCTTGAGCCGCACTCCTGAGGTGTATGCTGTTTAAATACAAGCACGAGCACGCATGGCCCCACAACGTGATGATGACGATGCTGCACCCGTGGTGCATGATGTGCCTGTTGTCCCTGTACAGTACACTAGTAGGCCAATGCGTAGCCTTCAGCTCAGTGCTGAGCCAGGTGACGTGGCCAGCCTGGTGCAGCCTGTGCTACGTGAAATCACAGCAAATTGACAGCGATCAAACCCCAACCACAGCGTTGTCCTGACTTGGCAAGTGTGTCTTATGTCGCTGACTTGACCTTGAGCGTGGGGTAAGCAGGATGCAGTGAGAAATCAAAGGTCACTGCCATCGCTGGCTTCTTGGCTGGTGATCCGTTCTCCATCGCCGCAGCTTCCGGCGAATTCGCCTCCCATGCCCTCGCCAGTACCATAGCGGCGAGTGTGTTGGTGGCCGCCACCTTGTCAAGCGCTGTCAGGTCAGCAAGTTGCTCGCTTGATAGCGCCTCGACTACAGCTGGCGGTGATGGCAGGGCCTGCTGCAGTTTCAATGCGCTGTAGTCACGCCGCAACTGCACGCAGTCACAGGCAACCGGAACTGGCTGAGCCGTGTTGGTGAAGGAATCACAGTATTGGTGTGCACGGGTGGCCAGCAGTCGGTCTGCATGGATATATACAATCATCCTGCTGCATGTCATGGCTTCTTCTCACCTGAGCAAAGGCCTGAGCAGCCAAGCCCAGCAGATTGGCAGCAGTCAAGCCATCGGCACGTACTGCCTCTTGAAAATGTTCTGCAAGCAAGCAACAGTTCTCACTGATTGCATGGCGGTTGAGGGTGACTGCACTGAATTGAGCCGCCATTGGCTGCCAGGAGACCGAGGGGCCCAGACACAGGATGAGGTGGTGGGCCACTACATCAATTTGCTAGCGGCGAGCCGCAGCAGAACGTCTGCAGGCAAACAACAGGATCGGACCACAGCCCTGCACACCTTTGGTTCCGTGTGTGGTGATGATGCCCCAGAGCAGTCTGCACAACCCATCTGCACAGGTACCAGTGACTTACCCAGGAGAAGTGGGTCCGGCCGCACGAGGTTTGGAGCATGAAAGGCGCCGTATCGCTGATCAAAGCGGTCCCGCTGCGTGTTGAAGGTCAAGGTTGGCTCCGAGATGATGCCTGCAAGCACGACACATGGATGCTGTACAAAAGGTCAAGGGGCTGCCAATGCAGAGAATCAACATCTCTGGTGCAAGCAGCAGCCTACAGGGTGGCAGCCAGGTGTAAGCTTGGACGGAAAATGCCACCACCCAGCCGTGCTGATGTCGTCTGCCTGCCTCGGTGACTGCCCTGTGCTTGCCCACACCTGCTAACTGAAGAGCCAGCATGAGGCGAGTGAGGCCCGAGCACATGTGTCCAGCCAGCTCTGCGCATATCGCGTCCGCCATCAGGCCCGCCTGACGCCGCTGTGTGGCAGGGGAAAGGGGTGGGGCAGCGGCCTTGGCCTTGCCAGCTTTGCCTGGCTTTGCTGCGCAAGCACAAACAAGCAATGTCCAGGCACCTGACAATGCTTCATACCGGTTTCCTTGCCATGCGCTGAGGTGCTCCAGCACTGTTCAGCGTGCCGACTTAACCCACGGTTGCGCACCTGCTGGCAGCATGGGCAGCCTGCCCCCTGCCGGTGCTTGAACTGACAGCATCAGGTGTAGGTAGTTGCGCCGCGCCGTCAGCAGGTTGTTGCAGTACCAGAACAGACAGCAGTACTCAGGTGGACTGTACAATTCCAGCTCCCAGCCAAGCAGCAGGTGCAGCAGCTGGCTGGAAGCTGTGCCAGCCGCCACCCAGGTTGCAAGAGGACCCTGCATGGCAACCACCCCAATGGGCGATGACTTGAACGGATGCACGCACAGTAGTGAGCGGAGACAACCTGTACAGACACGTGCACAGATTGGTTAGAGCTGCCATATGTCAGCGGGGCTAGCGGGCAAGGCCAAGCCATGGGCGGGCTTTTGAACCATCTTGTTTCAACTTCTCGCCCCTCGCTGAACGTCCCGCCCGCCAAGAAATGTTTTTGAGAAATCATGGCAAATAGCTGGGGCTGGCCTGGTTGGACAGCAGCTTAGTGTTATGTGATGGTTGTTCGGAATTATCCCATCTTTTTGTGGCGCCCCGCACCTGGAGGTCCGGCTCGCCTGTCTGCGGGTGGGGGGGCCCGGCCTGACCCGCCACCCACTGCCACCCTGCCTTGGCCATCCACGCATTGAAGCTGGGGCTAAGGTCAGCGTTCAAAGCATGCTGATACAGGTTGGCCCAGTCGTCCAAACCTCGCCGCAACCGGCGGCGCTGCCGGCATGGATTCAGGAGCATGGCCTGCGCCCAGTTGCCTACCTGCAGTCACATGCGCAAACAAGCGGCCAGGCTCTGGCGGGCGAACGGTGACCCTTAAGCGCAGCTGCAATCAATTGACCCAGACAGTAGTCTTTGGCCGACTGGTCATTGGCCAAGTTTGCTCGTTAGCAGCCCAGCTTCGAAACATTCCTGCTCCCGTCGCTCGTACCGCAATGGCTGCCTGCTCCAGGAACAGCTCCACCTCCTCGCCCAGGCTCGGGCTGACGGGCAGTGCCAGCGCTTCGCACAGCAGGGGCCGGTCCAGCGACCAGGCGGGGGCCGTGGCGCCGGGTGCTTCCCGTGTGCCGCCGCTGGTGTGCTGCTGTGCCTTGGCGCCTGCCGAGGGGTGGGCAGTGACCGCTGCAGCCGACGCCCACGCACTGCCCGCCACCAGGAAGTGTGCTGCGGAGCGCCCGACAATGCCCGCACGCAGCGCCGCAAAGCGCCCAACCCACTGCTGCACCTCCCGGAACCTGAACGCAGCCAGCCAGGGAGCACAGGCTGGGTCACACTCTTGAACTATTGGAGATGTATCCATTCATGCACCCTTTCCCCCCTCCCCTCTCCCGTACCCAGTTGCGTCCATGACATGCGTGGCATCTTGCAAATGCTGTAGCATCGTCTTCATAGCAGCCCATGCTTCGCTGCTTTCAGGGACCTGCAATGTGACACGAGTGGGATGAGAAGAGCGATCATTATCAGCGGGTCATCAATGCGCGATGCAGCCATGATGCATCCGCTGGTGCAGTTGAGCTTGGACTGGCATGCAACAACGACCGCAACATCCTTGTCGGCAGGATGCCAACACAGGTGACCCACGTGGCAGCCACTTGCCCCTTTCCCCTGCACCTGCACTGTTCGCGGGGGTGCGGGTCCCAGCAGGTGCCGGTTGAGGCCCGGCACAAAGCCCGGTGCGGCGTCCAGCGCTTCTCGGGGCACCGGTGAGGCAGCCAGCGCTGACAGTGCACTCAGGGCCGAGGAGCAGTGCACATGGCACGCCGTGAGGGAGCTTGCTGTCTTCCGGTGCAGCTCGCACAGGGCCTGCAGGGCAACAGCAACGAGCCACAACAGTGTGTGGTAACTGCCCAGGTCAACATGCAAATTGCCGTGTAGCACTCCAGAGGCCGTCAAGCTTACGGCATGTAGCTCTCTTCTGAAGGTGAGCCGGGTGGCAATGGCGTCATAGACGGCCACGTCCTTTCCTTCCTGTGCGGACCGTTGGGCGGACTGGATGGCCGCCGCAAGCGGCTGCAGGCACGCGGCGTCCGGTGGAGCGGCGCCGCCGGCAGGGGCACCTGCTTCCAGCGGCAGGCCTGCCACCATGAGGCTGAAGTCCTCCTCCTGCACAGCTCAGCACAGGAACACACACCTTTACGGACAGGCACAGCAGCTCGGGGGGCTGTGTGTGTGTGTGTGTGTGTGTTACATGGCCTTCAGTCCGGGGAGGACTGCTCAGCAGGGGCAAGGGCTCGAGCGGCTGTTCCGCGGCAGTGTCCGTCACAACCCACCTCACTGACAGCCCCATAGAAAACAATCCACCGCACGGCAATGCACGATTGCTGAAGCCCCTGACAGAAGGCAGCTAGCAGAGGGCACGCCTGCTGGAGCCTGCGGCCGGTGCAGGGGCAACCAGGGTCAGCCTACAAGAGCGGCATGCATGGCCCGCGCACGCATGCCTGCCCATAATTGATCCAATCCAGTGCTGCGCCAAGGCCGTTGTGCATGACAGCTGCCGGACTGCAGAATGGCAATGCACAAATGGCCACAGGATGATTGTGGCGCCCAGTGTGCGTCATGGCTCATCCGCACCAGGGCCATCTGTCTGGCACCCTCGGCACAGTTATCACTGGGTGTCTAGTGTTTGGCAGCACAATGGCGGGCAGCCCTCTAGTTCTAGTACTCAGCTGCCATCACCTGTGGTTATCCATCGCCATGTACAAGCTTGTGTACACACTGGCTGCCAGTGGGGTTGCCATGCAGTAGTGGCTGGCCTCAAGCTGGAGCAAACGCTCCATGATGGCTAGTTGCTGGGCAGGAGAAAGGTCTGTATTCGCTGCCCCTTGGGCAACCAACTCTGCTGCGGTGGGGCACACTTTTGTGCCTGTATCCATCTTGGGGTTACCGACCTCAACTGCACTCATGGCCTCAAAGAGAGAGAAGGTTTCGCACTGAATCATCTGCCCAACAGCCATCTCAGAACATGCAGCTGCAAATAGATGATCCAGAACTGCTGGAGACCCCGCCGGGTCTGACATGGCGGTTGTTGGCGGCGTGACGTACAGAGAATGGGATGGCAGATTCAGTAAGAATACGTAACGGGTGCGCGCTGGGGCGCTGGTTCAGACGGCGCGCAGGCCGGTCGACTGGTTCGTTGGTCACACTGAATGACTGGATGTTACGCGTGATTTAATGCTGGGTTGCCTAAGCCTCTTCAGGGCTGACCACTTGGAACGATATTTCCAGAAGGACCGTGGTCTTGCCATGCCAAAATGGGGGCCTTGGGAGGTACTCCTGACATGAGCAGCTGGTCAAGGCCTTCACTCGCCCCGCCAAACATGTTCATAAAATCGCATGTATATGTATGTTGGTACTTGAGGAATCGTGCATGGTCTGTCAAACTTCGGTGGTTCAGTCGCAGGGGTGACCTGCACGAGTATGTAGGAACCTGTTGGGTGTCACAACTGGGGCAGGTCTGGGGCTTACGTTTGCCATGCCAATTCTGCCCAAGCCACACAGGTACTGCGTGCAGTCGCATACAGTGACAGGAGTTCACATACAATGTCCGCAAAAGGCGCCACGTGTCCTTTGGGTGCCACAAACCCTACTTGCCGCACCTGTGTGTGTGTGCATGGCGGATTGATTGTATGCACAGGTTCGAGACCGACTGTCAGGTGTTTGTCCACCTTCCAGAACATAATGTGTCACAATTGCTGGCATCCACAATCCAGGCACATCCATCATCTGACCCTCCATGTGGCGCCCTTGTTGTATACGTGACCAAACGGCTGGATTAGGGGTTCGGGCTTCTGTTCTCTTCAGATCGTCTTGCTCCACCAGCAACCTTGGGGGCCGCCTGCGCTGTGCTCATGCTTGCAACGCTAACCCACATAGCCATCACCACTCCACAAACCGGGCCTTGTTCAGTAAGCCTGCGTTTCGTGTGTGTAGTTGACGTGCAGTCAGGTGAACCCATGTGCAGCGGCACAGCCACAAGCGCTGACACGTGTCCAGACAAGAATGCGTAGTTTGTGAAGGTGGTTACCGCGTACATCTTACATCAGCCTAGAACCGGCGACATGGGCGGCTGTTTCCTACAGAGCTGTGACGCCAACACCACCAGGCCTGTAACTGTATGAAGGGGCCCGTCTGTCCTACAGCCACATGTATGTATATAAGCCATTACATCAGGGGGGTCCACATCCACCGAGCACAAACGGTAGCAAGCCATGCAAGAGCCGAGATTGGATACCGTCCTGACCTATCCTGAATAAGAATGAAGAAAGGCAGGAACAAGAAGGTTGACGTGCAGTCAGGTGAGCCCATGGATTGTTGGTGTTCGATGCTGCTAAGCTTGTAGTTGCCACAGATTTTACTGCTAACACAGGTGCATGGCAGCGGTCTCCAGACTGAGCAGTAATGTTGGCACACCGCAGCAACAACCCACAGACAGCTGTGAGTCAAGACAGAAACTCTGTGTTCAACAAATCTCACCACATCACAGTCATGAGTACCCGTCTGCACAAGCAAAAGAACGCTGCGCTCCTCTAGCAAACTGGGACTTTGTAAGCCCTGTGTAACCTCTATGCAAGCCCTATGTAAGCCCTGCCACCCACCAGAGGGTTGTACTGGCACATATGCAGCTGCATGCCACAGAATGCACGTATGCAGCTGCATGCCGAAGTAACTCAGGCCCGGGTCAGGCGGTTCCTTGGAACACCATGTCGAAGGCCAGGAGCCGCGGCACGCAGAACTCTCCCAGCAGTTGAATGACCTGCGTACCATGAGGAGAAGCCACACGTCTCAGCACAGGTAATCAGTAAGAATTCAAGGCCTGGGCCCGCAATGGCAAACTGCGTGGGTCATGGGAGGACCATCGCCTTGTGCATGCAGGCGGCATCTCCAGTCTGACGTTAAGCTTTAGTCTTTTGCCAGACAAACGATGAATTTCATGTGCTGCCGTGCCCATGCGACAAAAAGGGGCGTTGACCTGATGGTTGTTGTGCTTTTTGCCTGGCCTTCCTTAACCACGCTAACCAGCGTTCAGTTTCTTACTTTCTTTCATGGGAGGGCCATCCAAACATGCCTATCATACCACCAAACCCGTACTTGATAGTGTGGTGGACAAAGTGTAGTGACACAGTTGACACACGGTCACATCACACTTTCTTACACAACTGGGTCAACTGCATAATGTAAGCCAAGCCTTGAAAACTGGTCCACAATTCTCAGGCCACATGCCTCAGGAGCGAGCAGTAGCACGACACTCGCCCCCCAACATCACACTTTACAACTACGACACACATCACCAACACTGGTTCCTGGCGATATTCCCAGATATTGTCCCAGAACTGGCAAACTTCTTCTTTTTGCCACTGCTCCATTCATGCTCATCAAGCGTACAAGTAGGGGACGACCAAGGTTAACTTGGGATCAGGTTGTTTTGACTAACTATGGCCACGACATGTCATGGGTGGGCGACCGCCGGGACGCTTGTCTGAAGAATCTTCAGCTTCACCACCGTAGACGCACCTACTATCATTTTCAAGACAATCTGAGGAATTCTCCAAATGTCATGTGATGAAGCTGTGCAGCTGCCTTTTTTCCTCCTTTGCTCACCCTTTGCACAAGCGCCATCTCTTGTTCGCCTCCTTGGCCTCACCTTCATTTCCGCTGCCGTGATCTCCACCCGCACCACGTTGTTAGTGATGTGATCCTGGATCTCAATTTGAACCATGCCTGGGCCCAAGCGGCCCTTGGAGAAGGTGCAGACCTTGTGCGTTGGCCTCCCTTCCTGCAAACAAACAAATAAAGATGCGCACCCTGAGTGATGATTCGTTCATCTCAAAACTGATTGTTTCTACTCTGTCACACCCTGTAACGACGAATCAAAATTACATGCACTCACTTTTCCAGACTTAGCACCAGCAGTCCTTTGCAGTGCGAGTGGGACGATGTTGTATACGGATATTTGTGTCATCTTTGATACAGATGTATAAAGGACATTCACTCATGCACTCACCCGGCTGCTCGTGTGGGTGATGACCAGAGGCTGATCCTGGAAGATCCAGCTGTTCAACGTCATCAGTTCATCCGGCTGGGCAGCACACGGCAAAACAACGCAAAAGAAGTGAGCAATCACAATAACATGCACATCGTGTTTTACATGCACAGGATCATATCACATGCACAGTCATAAGCAAGCAAGAGCACTGCAATGCACAGCATTGTGCAACTCGGGTGTGCACCAAAAAAGAAGTTTGCCAGTTCTGGGACAGTTCCTATAAATGCCACTGGAACATGTGGTAGTGATGGGTGTTGTAGTTGCAAAGTGTGGTTGGGTATGCTTTTGAGTTTGCAGACGTGTCACAGGTGTGTGTCTATGCCCCACTGTGTTCCACAACCAAACGAAGCGGTCGTGTTGGTACACGGTGTGGTGCCTTTTCTGGGACAGGTTGTTGTGCATAGACAAGAAAGAATTTGCCTCATGGTGTGTGATCAGTAAGTTGTGATCGATACCCGTGCATGTCACAGCCAACCGTCACGAGCCAACTGCAACTTACATGTGAAACAACTGGCTAAACGGATTTGCTACTCAACATGCAACCAGCACATGTCAAGCTAGACAAG
>QAXH01005978.1:3877-14239 GCA_004335635.1 Chloromonas sp. AAM2
AGCAGCGCCTGATGTCTGTGCAGGTGACACGGCCAGCACGTTGTAGCCGCTGTATGAGCATAGCGTTGAAGCCCGGCTCGCAGCCATAGTGCATGCGGGCCCGAACAGCTTCGTGCGTTAGCAGCTGCAACACATGTGGATTGGGCGTGCTCTTTGGGATCTCGACTCCAACTGCTTGCATTACATCAAACAGCGCTGAGTTCATGCTTTGACCAGTGTATTGCTTGCCCAGCGCATTGTACACAGTGTGGGCGCTCTCTCCATCTTGGTTGAAAAGATGCAGGGTGGTCCCAAAGGCCACACCGGTGACACCTTGATCCCTGGAGTACCTGATGCTCCCCTTAGCAGGCAGCACGCCCTGCTTCAGGATAAGTCGTGCAAGCTCCTGATGTGTGTCCTGAGCTTCGTCATGGGCTACGACCTGGGTATACTCTTTGGCCTTCAACGGCTTGCCATCAACGGCCTTGCCAGGACAAACCACCATGTTGCTTCTGTGTGCCCTGAGGCTGCGCGTGATGCTCAGGATCTGGTCATTGAGAAGCACGGGGTAGAAATGGTGGTTCATGATACGAAACACCAAGGCCGGTACCCTGGCACGGCGAAGCGGGTGGTAGGTCAGAACCTCCTGATGATCCTCATCAAGAGCATACATGGTTACGTGGGCACGTTCGCACCAAAACTTCAACTGAGTAGCTGAAACGCCAAACTCAGTAGGGTCTGGATACATGAAGTTGCCTTCGAGGTCGTCCCATTTCCTCAATATGTGTGTCATGGTGTCCCGGTCCGTCAGGCCTTTGAAGCCGTTGTACTTTGCGTACCTCCAAGGCAGGAACTCCAGGGCACACCAACCCTGCTTGGTGTCCCACACCTGCTTAGGCTCGCCATCAATAGGCAAAGCAAGAGGGCTGCGCATGAGTTGCCGTGCCAGCTCAACCGGAGCGTGGTTCTCCAGCCTGGCCGTGTATTGCACATCCCTGACCTCAATGCTTGACACCTCATGGGCAGCATCATAGTCTTCCTGGATACGGTGGACATACTCTTGTACAAGACGGTTGATGGAAGCACCAACGCGCTGGTGCTCCAGGCCACTGATTGTGGGTGCAGGGATGGGCTTGTTGACCACCCTCACATGGCCTGTTCGCGTGAACGAGTACTCAATGGTTGCTGTGATGTCCAGATGGTACCGTTGTGCGGACAGGCGGACCCTCTCATAAGCCTCATGGCGTCGTTTGGCCAGCTCTACAGCCTTCACAAACCGCTTGGCCTTGATGGCATCTTTTTTACGCTGCTCTCGGCGCATGTGGCGCTGCTCTTCCAGCTGCATGTCATACGGGATACCCAGGAGCTCGTACATCTCATCAGTGGTATAGTCCACCCGCCTGGCTAGCGCGGTCACTTTTTGATGAGTGATGCCATGGTAGTCGCGGACAGCCTTCCTGCGTGACTTGCCTGCCATGGGTCTACTTAGGGCAACAGCCTGCTTTGGGAGTTCGACCGTTTGTAAATGGGAGGAGATTATATACTGGCAATATAGACGCACTGGCCTTAGGTAGGTGGCTGTGCGTTTGAAGCCTCCTTGTGAGCCGCGCCATGGCGTACAAGCCGCGAACGCATTTGAGCCAACCGCATACCATGGTAAGGTTCAGAATGGTACAAATTTGCTTGCCGCTGCAGCAGGTCAGCTCTGTATTGATGGTCCTCATGATACCTCTTCTTCATGTGCTCATTGATTTGCTGACGGTGCGCCCTGTTCCATGCACTGGCCTTAGCCCGAGCTTTCACGCAATTCAAGTCTTGGTATGCGGGGTCCAACTGGCAACGAGCCTTGGTGTAAGCATGACTCTTGGAGTACCCTTGTGCAAGGTACTCCGCCCGAAGGGCAGCTATGGGTTCGGCAAGGTGCGTTAGGAGGGCAGTCTGCGATGCCATGGGATGTGTGACAAGAAAGCTGGTTGCTACAAGTACAGTTTGTTTTTTGCCTGAGGCAGCGCAGTCGGAAAAACGCAATGTGCTGTTGTTTGTACTGTGCTGATGCTTTCGGCGGGGTTTTGGCGCGGGTACGGGGCCCGGGCGGCACCCGCTTATGTGTGTGACCCTCCCTCATCCAAACCCAAGCAGCGACAAACCACAGCCTCATGTGAAGGTCTGCAAATCTGCTGGTCTGCAGGATTGTAGTCAGCAAACAGCTTTTGATGAACAGGGACCTCGTCTGAAGGTCTGTAAGTCTCCTGGTCTGCAGGTTTGAAGCCACGAAACAGCTACCTAGTTGACAGTGGCAAACCACAGCCTCATGTGCAGGTCTGCAAGTCCGAAGGTGTGCAAAGTTGTCAAAGTCACAAAACAGGTACAACTGACTTCATACTAGCAGACCTTCAGACCTGCGCTTCAGGTTGTGGTGTCCCTGTCCCCGAGTAGCTGTTTCGTGACTTCAAATCTGCAGACCAGCAGACTTGCAGACGTGCGCTGGAGATTGTGGTGTCCCTGTTCACAAGCAGCCATGTCGTCACTTCAAACCTGCAGACCAGCAGACCTGCAGACCTGCGCTTCAGGTTGTGGTGTCCATGTCTACGAGTAACTGTTTCGTCACGTCAAACCTGCAGACCAGCAGACTTTCAGACCTGCGCTTCAGGTTGTGGTGTCCCTGTCTACGAGTGTCTGTTTCGTCACTTCAAACCTGCAGACCAGCAGACTGGCAGACCTGCGCTTCAGGTTGTGGTGTCCCTGTCTACGAGTATCACCAGCGCACTGTGCTCGCTCCTCAACTATGCTGAGATGGGCGGACAAGGCTTGACGCTCAGACCGTGAATTTGTGACCTGCACACTCTGATTGCACTAGGCTACGTTGAAGCTCCAAACACGAAGCTTCTGCGTACAAAGCACGTCCCTCCATTGCCCAATCATTTTCAGGTAGCTTGATTGCAGCTGTTGCAGTGCTGCTACAGTGTGTGACATCAGCATGAAAAAGCAGAACAGGTGATCTGCAACTCCATGTCAGCAGCTCCCTGATACGTCTGAGTTTGAGAAAGTGTTGTTTGACAAGTTCACGATCGTCGGCTTACCAGCAGGGAGACCTAGTACACGGGATGGGTGCATGTAACCCTTCGTGCCGTGCCACCAGAGGTTGCAGGATCCCAGCCAGGCTAAGTCATAGTGGCATTTTTGCCTGCCTGCTGGTGCTTGCCGCCCAGTGCAGCCATTGCCAGCCAGGCCCTGGGCGCCCCTTGACATCTTGCTCTAGGCCTGCTCGTTGCCCTGCCTGCCAGCCATTTCAGCCGGTTCTCTTTGCCCTAGTGACCTTATGACCTGGCTGCATGCAGCCCTGCCATCTTCAGCCATTCTCACCTGCTATCCCTGACCTTATGGACTCCCCAGGAACTCTGGCCGTTTCAGGAACTCTCGACGCTTACATCTCTTTTCGGGGGGTTGCTGATGGGCTGCCTGCCGTTGTACGCTTGGGTTGTTGATCTGTGCTCACCGTCTTACGCTCATGATTCAGTGCTGCACGCTGCTAACGTCAAGCAGTCCCCGCCCGTGCAACTGCATTGTGAGTGGCCCTTGGCCGGCGTGCTAGCCCCCAAATGGGTTGTGAGTTCAGTTTGCAACTCTGGCAAGTGATGGCGTGGTGGTCTTGAGGCGGCCCCTCGTGAGTCCTGACCTGTGGCTGCCTGCTGCTCGCCCGTTATCCCTGCTTGGCTTTTGCTTTTCTTTGCTCAGGGTAGGTTAGGAAGGTATCCACCCCGACTCGTGCGTGCTCTGTTGGTGCACGCATGGCATGCTCTTGGGAGCATGCTGGCCTCTCTGATGTAATACAGATACAGATACCCTTCTCCATGTACGCTTTGAGGTCAAGGGCAGCCCTGGTCACATCAGAAACGGACTTGGTTCTTAAACTGCGCCATAGCCAGCAACAAACCAATACCAGTAGTACTGCGGCACAAACACCAAGCAACATGCCTAGACCTCTCTGCATCCTGCAACAAATTATCTTGGTGTTGCCGCACCACGGCCAACAACTTGCGCAATTATCTTGGAAGATAATTGCGCAACAATGGACAACTGCGGATGAACATGAGTAGGTCAGCCCCAGTCGGCAGCTGACCAATACATGGGTATGGTATACGTCTGCTTGTCATTGTAGGCCTGGTATAATGCAGGCCTGGTGGCGGGCCCCTCCCTTACATTCAACTTTGTAACAGGTCCACACAGCACACATCCTCTACACTAAAACTAATCAGTAAGAAGGCCAGGAAGAAAGGCGACTGTAGTCAGCAAGGGAGGGACCAAGTGGCCATTGTGAAAGCACCAGTGCATCAGGTCTGCATGTCTGTTGGTGTGCTGGTTGCATGGCACTCGTCAAGGCCTTCAGCACATGATACGACCGTGCAGCAGGTCTGCATGTCCTTTGGTGTGCTGGAAACCGCGTAGTCTGCACCTCTGCCCCACGCGACAGAAAAGTGGCTCACTAAGCTACGTTCAACTCGCCCCTTAGCAGCTCCATTTCTAACTCAGGTCTCTGAGGGAGCTGGGAAGCGGAGGCTGAGGGGAGACAACGGCTGCCATAAGCACCAGACCAACAACAATAACAATTGGTGATAGTGGTGATTACAGCATTCCAGTGGCGTGCCGCAGATGTAAGGTACAATGTGCAACCAAACACAAACAGAAAGCAGAGAGCATCTGTGACCAAGCAACACCCCTGGCAACACCTGAGTCAAACAACCAGGTGAGCGGGTAGGTTCACGGTGCCGGGCCGGTTGAGACGGATATAGTGGTGACCACCTGCTGTTGTGACTGCCAGATGCACGGCACCCAGATGTCTGAACAGAGCCGTACAATGGAGCGTATTTGTCCCATGCATGCTGCCGTGGCAGCACATGTGTACCTTGACCAGGCATGCTATGCTTCCCAGCAGGTGCAGCGATATTGCTTCTCCACAATCCCAGCACCGTTGCAGCCCCCTCCTACCCCAGAAGAGCTGCTGAGAGAGGGATCAACATGCCGCGCACAACAGCATCCGCTGCGTAATTCCTTGTTGCAGCTGTCAAGGCAAGTCAAGCTCGTTGAACACCTGTTCAAGCTCTGCCAGCTCGTGCTCACACTGCTCCAGCGTCGGGTCTACATACGCATGGCCAAAGTCTATGATGTACACCTGCACAAGGATTGGTGCATACATCCATCATGCTGCAGCCTTGTCACCACGACCTCAGCTTGCGCAAGGCCTTGACCGCAACACACGCTTACACCCTAGCTGTGAGCTGCACAGTGAACACGCATCAGCACCTGCAAGCTGCTTGCCAGCAAACGCTGCCTGTACGGCGGCTGCTGCTTGAGCACCCACCCGGAGGTCGCTGCCACAGTGCTGCACCAGGATGTTGTCAGCACGCACATCACCATGCGCCACACCACGCTGATGGATGGCTTGTAGCGCCTGCAAATCATCCCAAGATTGAGTTTGAGCAGGAGTTGTGCAGATAAGGACGATGTGCTTTCATTAACCCAGCAACTTCACAGCTGGGTTATGATTGATGACCCCTAACATGCTGCTGCTGTATGAGCTGCTCATCCCTGCTACAAACGTTCCGGAGGGGCCTTTTCATCTCTGGCACAACCTGGACGAAGACCAACCCTGCCCCTGGCCTGCATCATGCACAAACCTGCCGTGCAGCTTGCGCAGCAGCTTGAGCGACAGCCGCATCTGTGCAGCTGCTGACGGGCTTGCCAGCCACCTCAGATGTAGCCAGGAAGAAGCTGTTGCGTCCCCTCCAGTAGCCACTGCCATGCAGAACTGGCAGAACGTGGCCTTGCAGCTCCCGCAGGAAGTCTGCACACCACATGATGCGTGCAGGAATGCCACCTCCAATCACAGTTGCGTATGCATACGTGGTTGCACCAGCACACGGGCAGCAATGGTCAGCAGCCATACTACCATGCACTAATACTCGTGCTGCGCACAGTGGTGGCTAGCACACGCATGGCAGCAGGGGCCTAAAGCTAAGTGCCACTAGACAGGAGGAAAAGTAATGCTCACAGGCTGACACTCACCATAGATCTGCGCCTCATGCCACAGCAGCTTGACGATGTCGTGTGACTTGCAGGCATCTGTCGCCTTGACAGCCACAGGGACTCCGCAAAGCCTGAACCAGTGCACAGAGACCATGTTGGTAAGCCCACTCACACCGCAGCAGCATGTCAATGGGGAGGCTACCTGGCGAGCTTGATGCCTGCAATGCCGATGATTACTACCCACATGCCAATAGGCATAACTAACAAACAGTCCAAGCAGTCTGCTTGCACTGCGCGGGTGTGTACCAAGCTGAGGCACTATGCACGATGCTTCGGGAGGCCTGTCAGACTGTGGCCAGCACCTACCAGCCTCGCACAACTGGCCCGCACTGGCCGGCCCCCAGGCGTATGCTGCTTAGCTGCAAGGAAGCCAAGGGGTAAACTGGCGCATCCTCAGCAGGAGCCCAAGAGGCCGGCTGATCTCTCTGCTGTACTGCATCCAGGGGTGCTGCTGATGTCTGCTGCAGCTGTTTGCTGCGTGGCGTCCAGGACCAGGTTTGTGCGCTTTCCTGGCCCTGCTGACCCTGGGCCTGTTGACCCTGGCCCCGCTGACCCTGGCCCTGTGGACCCTGGCCCTGTGGACCCTGGCCCTGTGGACCCTGGCCCCGCTGACCCTGGCCCTGGTGACCCTCGCCCTGTTGACCCTGGCCCCGCTGACCCTGTCTGGGTTCCTCCCTGCGCCTGCCTTCCAGCACCTTGACCGCCGGCTGCTGGCTGAGTAGCACCTCCAGGTCACGGAGCGCTCCAGGCGGCAGCTGGGTGTCCCATGGTGCTTCAAGCGACATCCATATGACGACTGCAGCAAATCAGTCAAGGGTGATGACAATGACCTGTGTGGGCATGTGTTGCCAGTGGTCACTTAAACAGGCGGTAACACATCTGCAACCGGTCAACTGCTCCAGCAACTCACAGAGGAGAACCTCTCGGGTGAAGAGATCAAACACTGCGACGTCATTCAGGAAGGCAGCTGTGATAGCATATTTGTCCTCCGCTACCCGCCACACAAAGAAGGTGCTCGTGTAGTAGCTAAGGAAGGTGAACCGCCAACCCTGCAAGAGGAAACAACCAGTACATACACGCATGCATGCTTGTGCCAGAGCCGCTTGTCACAGGTCGCTTGCACCTAATCAGCTGGAAGAGGCAGGATACTCTCACCTTTTCCTGAGCATAGCAGCATGTTTGCATGACCGCGTTATCCACCGCTGCGTACGTCTTGTCCAGAAGATCGACAGCATGGTGCATCACATTGGGCATCTGCAGCGTGGCAAGGCATCCAACAAGGGCAATCACAGGTGCCACTTTGTAACTTACACGTGGTGTGCACATGCTCCTGTCCCACCCTCCCAGCTCCACTCTCATCCCCTGCCTTCTCGCCCCCCCCCCCCCCCCCCCCCGTCCACTTATGCCACCACTATCTCTCTGTCTATCTGCAGACCGCATTAGCAGCATAATACCTCCTTACCTCTGCTCCACTCGCTCTGCCTCGTTTCCCTTTCCTCCTGCAATACCCTTCGAAAGTATGGGAAAAGTGACGCATGCACGAGGGAGGCAGTGGAGCAGCAGGGAGACGCACCCACTGCCTGCTCCCTTTGGCACCTCCACCCTGCAGACACCCCATGGCACGCCCCCACACATTTAAATCACTTAACCTTTTCCCCGTCAAGACGCCTTGCAGCAAATGGTTCAAGGGACAACACTTGGCCACTTGCCTTGCCCTCGCCCCCGCACACATCAGCTCCAGTACCAACTCCATGCTTCTTGATAAGAAAGTCTGGCTTGCCAGACGTGTCACTTGGAATGGCCTCAGCATGGAAAGACAGCGGTGGCCAGTTTAGCTGCTTCTGCCTGCTGCATGCATTGACCACCTCGGCAACTCCGCTGCCAACAACTGCCCTGAACCTGCGCAACCACATGCGTGAGTACCATGAGTATGACACAGCTGCTTATACAGCAGCCAGGTGATGAGTTATGACACCGGCGGACTCAAAACTGATGAGAGGTGCAGCAACACGATTGGCTGTACTGCACTCAGACAGCCGTGCATATGTAACTGGCGTGGTAACTTGCGTACCACTCAAACACAAACAACATTGCTGTTGAATGCAAGAATGGTGCAAACATTATTGATGTCAGGCATTGGATGGGTGCAGTCCCAGGAACGCCCGGGAATTGACAAATCAGAACTGACTAGCATACCTGGCGTTAAGCTCAGACTCCGCCGAGACCGCCGTCAAACTTCCAACCAGATCAGCCTCAGCACCTGCAGTAGGCAAGGCGCAGCCTGGCAACACATCAGTCACCGTTCGGCTGGCAACACATCAGTCACCCTTGTGCCACTGCGCACACATGCTGCAGCATTGCTGCTGTATCAACAGCTGAGTCGTACCTTCTGCGGCATTGCGCAAGCGCCTGGCATCCACTGCTGGGATAGTCACACCGCTTAACACGTCTTGCAGCTTGGCCTTGACGATGTTGCAGAAGGAATGCAAGGGCAGGCTGACAAGTTCGCAATCACCGTTGTACCACCTCTTGTGGCTCTTGAGGGAAGCGCTTTTGGTAAGCACGTTCTTGTAGCCCCAATGTAGCAGATTGACAGCTGACTCTGCACCACGGGTTACAGCAACGAAAATAGTGCCCCTGCAGCCCAAGAATAAGCTCATGTCATGTGCACTGTCAGATGTACCGTAGTGTTCAGGAAGTTTGGTGATTGTGAAGTTTTGCAATGGCAGAGAGAAATGTGCCGGAGAAATGCTGCAATTGCGTGAAGAGTGACGAAATTGCAAGGCACATGACGAGGTTACTGTAGCCCAGAATGCCCGCTGTGTGGTGTGCCATGGTGTGATGAGAACATAGATGGTGATTCACTACACCTTCCAGCCTAGCCGCATACCATTACAGCAGTGCAAATGGTCATCAATTGCACAGCATCACAGCTCGCGCAACTGGAGATGAACAACACCAACCCACACATGTGTGCAATGTTGTGCGCGCAACAAACATGCAACACCCCATTTTCTGGCTTACGCATGCTCTGTTATGCCTGGACATTGCCTGAGAGTAGTTGCGGTCCATGCAACCTGTGTTGTGACCAGCAAGGTTGCAGCATGTAGCTGACATGCCACACATGAGACAGCTAACAATACCATGCAAACACAACCAATAGAAGCACATGCGATAAAGAGTGCTGCACATGTGTGGGTGTCCTCGGGGCGATGTGCATGGCATGATGCATGCAGTCACACACCAGTGCTGTGCTGTAGCCACAGCCATGAAAGGGATACTTAAGGCACCTCCCAATGCATGGTATTGTAATGCTGCCGTCATACGTGGTGCTGCCGTCAAACACAACAAACACACAGTGCACACACAAACATGCAGCCACAAACATGCAGTGCACACACCTCAAACAAGCCTGCGCTGGTGCTGTGCATGTATCTGTGCACCACACACCTATAAACCCACCTGGCGCGCCAGCAGCTGAGAGGCCAGCTGTCACCAATCCTACCGCACCTTTCCGTCTCGTGCATGTGACCCCTTCCTCACTCACCAGCCTGGAAGGTGCCAGCCCCTCCACCTGCAGATACAGCAGCACCCACCAAAACGCACATGTGAGAAGACAGCTCATGGTGGCACTGCTGTGACAAGCATAAACTCTTCATGAGTAAATGCTGGCACACCTCACGTAGCATTCGATGTATTAGTGATGATGTGTGCAACAGCAGATGGCACGCACAGGACCACGTGCATTGATAGGCTGGGTGTCTGCAGCTGAAGCCCCATGCAACAAAACCCAGAGGGTATCCATGCAGCAGTGAACACCGCAGCTGGCCGGTCAAACCATCACACTCTCCATGCATGTGTGGGTGTGCATTCTGATGTGCTTGGTACACCCTGATGCATGGCAGACATCATGCGACATGCACCCACCCTGACGCATGGCACTCATATGGCACTCATAATGTTGACATGCACCCATCCTGATGCATGGCAGTCATAATGTGACGCCCGCACCTTGCTTCTTGACTTCATCAATGTAGTCGACGATGTACTTGTTTGTGTTCGTGGCTTCCAACTTCCATGCAGCAATAACAGCATCATTGACGCTTGCCAAGAAAGCTGCAACATCGCCGCGCTCTAGGGCAATGCAGGCAGCCTCAGCTCTGTTCCTGGTGATGCCCATGCCTGCATCCTGCAAGCAAACCCCACAGCAGTAATGAGCTCTGAATGCGATATCAAGTGCATGCAGGTGCCAGCAGTGAGAATTACAGGTGGGAGCAAACGGAGCAGTCCGCACCATGC
>QAXH01005979.1:16449-48231 GCA_004335635.1 Chloromonas sp. AAM2
GGTGTACAGCAGAGGTGTACAGCCGGTGTACAGCAGGTATGTGGCAGGTGTACAGCAGGTGTACAGCAGATGTACAGCAGAGGTGTACAGCAGGTGTGCACAACGTAGGGCCAAAGGTAGGAGGGGAGGGGCTTTCGTACATGTGGGTGGGCCTGGTCAAGCCCAGAAACAGGTCCAGAGCAGATCCTGAGCATTTCATGTGCTTGGCTTATTAGAGCATCATGCTCATGATTTTCTTGCGCCCATCTCTCTGTGCAGGCAAGGCATTGCGTCTCCTGCGCAGCGGCGGTGGCTCCTCCGCTCCCCACCACAACACGAACAACACATCCTCTTCTCTCCTAGCCTCAGTGCCCGGACTCCTACTCACACACCCATCACAGCTCCTAGCCAGCCAACAGCCAGTACCCACCATGCTCACCACCACATCCAACTGCCCCAACCGCCAGAAACAGTCTGGCCCGGAGCCGTTGCAGATACGTTTCTTGGTGCAGTTACAAAACCACCTGGAGCAGTTCAGCGCTGCAGTAAGGCACACGTCAAGTGCTGTCACTGCTGTGGACCAGCGGTCAATGCAGCAGGCAGCGCACCAGGCTGGTACGCAACATGCAGGTGCCACAACACAGACAGGCAAAGCGCAGGCGTCGGTTGCACCGATTGACAAGGGTCAGAGTGAGGCTGTGTCTGCACGCCACGCTTCTGCACTAAAATGGCGGACCGAACCGGTTGGTCCTGGGTCTTACTTTGGCATGATGGCTGCTGCCGGCCATGCCATGAGCCATGGAGCCATGCTGCCTCTGGGCCCACGCACGCAACAACAGCCGTACGCGACCGGCATGTCGCATGGGTGGACAGCGGATGCATGGACGCCACAGGTTGTCAACAGCTGTACTGGGCGGCAGGCGGAGGAGGGCCAAGATGCCGGTATCGGGTTGGGGCATGCAGGCAACTATGTGCAGGGCGAACACGACGATTCTAGTCAAGCTGGCCAGGAGTACCAGCAGCAGCAGCAGCAGCAGCAGCAGAGGCAGCAGAGGCAGCAGCAGCAGCAGCAGAATGAAGAGCAGCAGCGGCACCAACCGCCGCACCAGGAGCAGCAGCACCAGCAGGAACATCAAGGCAATGCCCAGGTGCAGCAGGATGGCGGTGATGTGTTCGCCGAGGCTGCCCCACAGCCAGTCCCCCTCATGTCCTGGTTGGAGGGTGTTGAGGGAGCCATGCAGGGGGATACTGCTGGCCTGGGGTTAGCTGCGCTGGGCTATTGCGGGTGGGTATGTTAAGCCTTGGGGTGTTTGGCCGTTGTTGCTGTTGTTGCACGGCCTTCAGCTCGCAGCCTCAAGTCTACGTTGCGCAAGGGCTGCGTCCCGCAACTGCGGGGAAAATCAAAGCTGACAGTTGATCAATAAGCATCGTTGAGCAATAGGCTAAAGTAGTGCAGGTGTCAGGGCATCTCTCAAGACACCAGTTGAGATTTGTCCCAAACGAAATGCCACTATGCGCAGAGTGTTCCCAATCTGCCCTTTTTGCAGACCCCGGCAAGGAGTTCAGCAGGATGAAGCACATGGTGCACATGCCAACCTGCAGTGCAGCAGTCACGTGCCCAGCCTCCTGCCACGTGCCCACCCCCACATGCTGCTGTCCTGGCTGCTGGGAAGGCCGTGTCTGGACATGCCCCCTGTGAGCTTGGTGCTGGATAGGTGCCTGGTAGACGACCTGCGGCAGCAGGCAAGTGTGACATTCATTGACGCAAGGTTTCTTTTAGCTGGCCAGCTGTGGCATCAAGTCTGTTGGCGCTTTCGCTGCTGCTTGACACTCCTTTTGCTTTGATGCTGTCCTTTAAGCTGTTGGCGCTTGTGATGGATTTGTGGCCCTCTTGCCCACATGCACCATTCTAACGTTGTCATCATTGATTGGCTTTCCGATTTCCTAAGATACTGCAGACCAGTACAGGTGCTTAGCATCTACAAGGCCCTTTGAGCAACGCATGGGCATGATGCCCGCCAAAAGCACATACAATGTCCAGCCTGCTTCATGGTTACAGGAGGAAACATCAGCTGGTAACCCTAGCGATTGCAGAGCTCTTCTATCTCAGCCCTCCCACACACCATCTGGTCCTTTCCTGTGTGTGTGTTCCCCCAGGCCCAGCGTGTTGAGCATCGGCTGTTGGGCTGCCTCATGTCCAGCTGGGGCCTCATGGCAGAGTTGGTGGCGCTCAGGAACCTCTATTTACTGGCATCACCGGCAGCTCAGGTGGAGAAACCAGGGTTGTTTTCTGAATCAATCAGGGATGGTCAGATGATCGGATAACCGGAAGCAAGGGTGGTTCTTGCATTGAGCAACCATAGTGCCTGATCAAGGGAATATGTGAAGCGTCCTGTCGTATGAATCTAGTGCCACCAGGGCAGCCGTCACAGAACAGAGAACCGGGATAGGGCAGGGGACAGGGATAGGGCAGAGAGGCATACGGCTCTACCACCTCACAGGCGCTGTCCTGCCATTCCCTTCACCTTCGTCAATTCATGTGCATCAGATCGTGCATGCCTCTTCAACTCGAAAGTTGAGCCCACAACCCTATCTCTTGCTCTAGCCCTGATCATGTGCATGTGGCATGCGTGCATTGTGTGCTGCTTCAGGCCTGGGCAACCCGCTTGATCCTGGGCATCATCAACGGTGTCTCGCTGGCCGAGCACACGGAGTATGACCTAGAGGCAGCGCTACAGGAAGCATGTGCGGACGCTGCGGCAGGTGGTGACGGGAGCGGGAGCGGGAGCGGGATGACGTTACGGTATGGCAGCGCCGGGGGCAGCGGGGGCAGCGGGATAGCGTTGCCGCCGATGGAGTGTCTAGCGGTGGTGCTTGACCATCAGAAGGTGCTTGAGGGCCGTGCGAGGGGCACAGCGGCCCGCAACGCCTCAGCTGTGGGGGAAGGTGAGCAGGCGATTCACACACACTGAAACGTGCCGGCAATTCTAGCACTTCGTGTGTGATCATGGCCATGCGCGCTGTTGCTTCACATACACTGATGACGCGCAATCCTGTTGCCCGGCGTCTTGTTTTTCGAGTTTAGCTGAAGCCATTTGATATCTAAACGTCAAAACATGTCAAACTGAAAACGCCAGAGACGGCCAGTGACCATGGTTGGGTACCACACGTACACCGAAGGATGGGCACAGCCTGATTTACCTTGCACAAGAAAGGAAAACCAGGCACGGCCACCATCTGCCTGCAAAGTTTGTCAGAAATGAGCACCAAACCGGAGCAATTCGAGGATGTTGCGTCAGAGCATGAGCAAGGCATGACTACGATTGTAGAAGTCGTTACACCTCTATCACGGCACACGTACGGGGCAGACACAGTCTCTTGCTGCCCCCTCCCTTCCCCTGCAGGTGCCCCCAGCGCTCCCCTGATGCCGCTGGGTGCTCTTCACAGCGTCATGGAGTTTGAGGGGCTGGAGGTGCAGTATCAGCCCTCGGGCCTCATGTCAATCCTGGGCGGTACAGGCGCACTGCATGTGTACAACAAGGTACGCGAGGGTTTCCAAATGGCATGTGAACACGGTTATATTTATATACAGCAGAAGAACCCCCCTGACTGTTGCGATTGCCCAACCTTGGATGAAGCCTGATCGACCCTTGGCTCTGTATGATTGAGGACACCGAGGTTTCAATTGAAGCAGTCACGCCAACCCAATGGACAAAACGAGGGCGGGCCTATCTGGATGGCCTACTTGAATTTCTTGCTAACTGGCCTCAACGTTACAAGCAAACACATAATGGGGCTATTTCTATGTCCACCCGTCTGCCCCCTGCAGGCGTTGGTCTTCCTGCTCCAGATCCACGCCACGCGCCTAGCCCTCGAGCGCACACGCACCAACAGCTGGCGCCACTGGCGCAAACAGGCGGCGCTGGCCGGTCGACTAACAACGGAAGGACGGCACCGACTGGCCTCAGAACAGGCACGGGCTTTGCGTGTTGTTTCAGCACATGCAAAGCACAGTCAAGTCGTACAACACATTTGCTTACATAAATACAACGCTGCACAAGTGCTAGGGAAAGGCTAGGCATTTAGCCATGCTGCAGTCATCACACGTACTGTGTTATATGTGTACATTGTATCGAATAGATGCGTGTTGTTATGCTTGGCTGCGCTACACAGATACCCGTGGGTCCCCGTCGGGCCGGTCTGGCCTACTCCACCCTCAACTCCCACCACCAGCGGGCCTGGGACCAGCCCCCGCCACAGGCCACCCCGGGGGCTGGTGGGCCCGCCAGGCAGCAGCCAGTATTGGCGCAGGCGGTGGAGGATGTGCGGATCAGGAGGCAGGACGAGCTAGCGCTGCAGGTGTGTGGTGTGTAGGTAGATTGATAGATAGGTGGATGGACAAACAGATCACATTACAAAGATAAACAGATAAAAAACAAAGAGTAGATAGATTAGAGAGAGATCAACTAATAGGCGGATAGATAGATAGATAGATAGATAGATAGATGGGTCAATAGCAAGTGCATGGCAAGGTATTGATATAGATTACAGCAGGGAGGCAAAGGCTAGCAATTTGTGCAAGAGACGAGGCTGCATACCGTCCTGGCCAACTCTGGCCCTTGCCCCTGCAGGAAATGGTGCACTTTGTGAACCACCTGCACCAGTACGTGGTGGACAGACTGGTGCATGGTGCATGGCTGCAGCTGGAGCAGGTGGGTTGGGTGGTGGCTGGTACGAGTCAGAGCAAAGTAGCTAGGCAACGCGTTCGGTGCAGGAAAGAAACCCCCCAAACAGCCTCTGTGTCTCCATGTGCATTGATCATGCCTGGTTGCTGGTGCCTTCCTCTCCTCTCAGTGTCAGTTAGCTCGTGATACCCTGTAGCTCTTTTGCCCTGAGCCTCTTGCCTAGCCTTTCACACTGTAGACCAACCCTAAGTAACAACGTGGTTATGCACAGCCTGTCAGAAGCATGCAGGACAAGAAAAAGGCCCTTGTTGGTGTTCCCATGGCGCTTGCAGGGGCTGGACAAAGCCACCAGCTTAGACGAGATGGTGCGTCATCACCAGACGTTCATGGCTGATCTGGAGCACCAGAGCGGCAAGGCTACTACTGGAGGGGCGGCAGGCACATGGCGGCACCTGGTCACTGCAATTGTCAAGATCTTGGACCAGGTTCGTGCCGTTTAAGAAGAGAATCGTACCTGGGACACCTGGGATGGAAACTGGAAGGAGCTAGAACCATGAGCAGGGTGCAGCTGATCTGGACTCATGCCAATCTGGCTCAGACGTACGTACGCAGTGTCAACTGTGCATGTGGAGGTCTGCGCATGACGTCGCACCTGAGGTTGTGCTGCCTTGTGTGTTAGCTGGATGTGGCACACCGGACATGCTACGCAACCGTGGTTTAATGCTGATGGCATATTGTGTGCTTGCCTCTATGACCTGTCCATGTGGTGACCCAGACGACAACATGCTGGTGGGGCGGCTGAGAGGCCAGTGAAGGGTGGGGTGGTGATGTGAGGTGGTGGCGACTGTTACATCAGGCCTATCACCACCAGCCAACTGCCCCGCTCTCAGCCGCATGCTGGGATTTCAATGCACCACATGGACAGGGCATAGAGGCGATCAGGAGCACCACCAATTGGTAGCGATGCATGCGTAGCATCACCGCAGCTGCAGCTCCAGTGTACCGCATGGCAACCAACGCATGCCATTGATTGCGACTCAGAGCGCGCTGCCCTGAAACTGGAGGCATGGAACGAGGAAGACTGATGCAGCACATCCCATGCAATATTCTGTGTGTCAGAGCCTGCATGCAGATCTGGATGCATGTTGGTTGCTCATGCAGGTGACAAGGTACTGCGCTGGGCAGCAAGTGCTCATGAAGCAGCTTGAAGTGCTCTCCGACCCCGATCCCCAGGTGCGAATGGAAACGTGCTGCAATTCAAGATTTGGCTGATGTGCAGCTGACTGACAAATGTCTGCCATGTTAATCGCAGGCAGCAGGCAGTAGCACAAGCTCCATTCAGCCGGCTCCCACCAAAAGGCCCCAGGTTAGTGAACTTCTCGCAGGCTGCGGTGCGTTGAACATTGCGGGCTTGCCTGGCCAAGCAGTGGCTTGGCCAGGCAGTGTAGTTCATGCATGCAACCAATCTGCTGATCGTTGTTGTATCGCAGCAGATCGTGCTGGACGCAAGACATCAGATGGCTGAAGCGTGTAGGAGTCTGAACCATCTCCTGGCGTACGTGCGCAAATTCATTTCAAGCTCAACCACGAAGCTTGGAGGCGACAGCGAGCTCAGCAACCTGCTTACGCGCATTAACTTCAACGGGTGGTATGCGGAGCCTGCAAATCCTGCCGGGACCGCGAGCTGATGCGCTTTAAGTGACCAGCAGGCTGTAGCAAGAAACCGAACAATGCGTTCATGTTTAAACCTGCCCTGACCCTGACACGGTGTAAAGTTTGCATTTGTGACTTGGCGATGGCAGCTGGCATGTCATCAAGCCTCAACGAGCACTAACGTTGTCGAGTTGTAACTCTTGAACAAAACAGCCTTGAGATTGCCGTGTCATTCCTGAAGGTGAGGCACTCCGACAGTGCAGCATTGGGCTCCGGGTGCATGTCAGCTGAACCATCGTCGCTCCGAGGCAACTTTCGGGCTTGCAGGTGGCAGGAAAGGCAGGCGAAGCCCGTTTTTCTGGTCCATGCATGCACGATCGCCAGGCTTCATGCCCCACCGCCCATTGACAGTCCGCGCTCCACACGCTACGTCTGCTACGTGCAATGGTCTTTTGCTGTTGCAGGAGGCGGGATACATCCAGGTCTCAGCTCAGTGAAGGTCAGCGACAGATCCAGATAAACGCGCCATCCCAGCTAGCGCAGATCTCACCCGAATCGAAAGCAGACAACAACCAAGCTACAGGGCGTCTGGGCCGAGCTTTGTGGTGCTTTGCGGCCAGCAATCACCATCTCGGAACTTTTGCTCATTCAGCGGCAGAAATGTCTGCCAGGCGTTCCCTAACTCCGGAAGAACAGCGGCAGCGAATGCTGCGGAAATGTGCCGAGCAAGCAGCACTGCTACAAGTCGCCCAGGAGCGCATGCAGAAGCTGTCAGCCAGTCGGTTAGATCTCTGCTTGTTGGGCACTGAGCTGACTCGAGCCCATTCCGCTCCTGTAGGCTCGGTGCATGTAGGCTCGGGTTCGTTTGCATGCGTATGGGCCAGTAAGGACAGCTTCAACAGGAATGCTTCAGAGGAGATGTTCACAGACGCGGATGGCGACACAGATGGCGAGGTTGACCAATACGTCACTTTGGAGTCACCGTTCCGCTCTGCGCTCAAGGTGCTACAGCTGCCAATCGGTCAAGCCAAGGCGTCACTGCAATGGCCGCCGATGGACGCACAGATGCAGCTTCCTCTTGCACAGCGTGGCCTGGAGCAGCTCTACTCCACTTTCGACGAGCTGCGCTGGCAACGGCTCTTCATCCAAGAGGCCGAGGCCATGGTGAGTCAGGGCTTCACCAGCCAGAGCCTTGTAGCGATCTGCCACAACCTCCGTGCAGATTACGCGCTGAATTCCCGAGATCAAGGAAACATGTCCATCAACCTTCTGCGGCAACGTGGACATGTGCACAACTCCGTCTTCAGGTCGCATGCGACGGACATCCAGCGATTGCGAGGGTGCTTGGCTGGTGTATGGACGACTATCTCCACCTGCCCACCCTCGCCATGGAGTATGCAGGTGAGCACATGCATCTGGATGCAGCAGCACTCTGGGTGCTTGGCTGCTTAGCTGTGCCTTCGCCAGCATGGCTCAACAGCTCAAAAGCAAGGCTGGGTGCCAGCCACGGCTGGATCGGATATGCCATATAACCCTTGCATGCTGCACGTACTCTTGTGCAGGCAGCGCCAACCTGTGGCATACAATGTTTGGCACGAGCCGACCACGGCCTAACTCTGGGCCCCTGCCTGTGAACCTCACATGGCAGCAAGCTACTGCCATCTATCTACAGCTGTTGGATGCTGTGGACTGGATGCATCATCGCCTGCCTGACTCAGCTTGTACTGGACGATTCTGTCTTCATCGTGACATCTCCCCTGGCAACGTGGTGATCTCTTGGCCCCAAGGCCGAACTGGGCTGCCACAAATCAAGCTGGTAGACTTCGGGCTGAGTGAGGTGGGCGACATGATGCATGCGCAGTGCGCATTCTGATTACCAGATCAAGTTTGCTTCATTGGCATGTGCTAATCACGTTACTTTGGCCGCTCCTGCACATCCAGGCTTCTACCGAGATCATGGCCTTGTGCAAATATATCCTTGGCTGAAGGATTCAACAATCATGCCTGGGCAACTTATCAGGACTGCATGCACAGTGCTTGAATTGCCGCATGCATGGCCATTCCATAAGAGCTCTCTTGTTCTGGTTTACCATGTACGTACTGCAGCTGATACCAAGAAGTGATGCCGGCAAGCTAGAATGGCTGCAAGTTGGAGTGGCCGTGGGTCCAGACGTAAGTGCTCGAAGCAATGGCTCACACCTTAAAAGTATTGCAACACGCTTTGTGTGGCAGGCGACAGCACAAAAGCCTCAGCCGCATCTGGTCTTCAATCCAGGAAACCCTTAATCACAACCTCTCTTGCGATGTCGAGTGGCTACCACCTGCTTGTGCTTTCAGGTGATGTTCATCGACCCTCTTATGTGGGTGTGCCGTCTGTTTGGGCACGGTACCGACATCTTCGGCATGGCTCATCTCCTGTTGCTGCTCCTGTTTGGCATCAAGGCCGCTCACAACTACCATGTACCCACGCCCAGCAGCACTTCTGGACGCAACGAGGAGTTCAATGCCATCTGCAAGAACCGCACTACGCTGCGCAACATCCTCCGCTCCGGCCCCAAGGAGGCGCTCAGCCACCCTGACTGCCCCTTGCTGTCACGTTGGCAAGGCTGCCCAGAGCACCTGCTGCGCATCCTCAGTGACCAGGTCAGTTGACCTCAGTTGCTGTGCGATGGCTCTTCTCGTCCAGCTTCTGCTGTATACAATTTAAATTCAAATGTACCTGTCTGCAGCCGCCATACTAGAAACATGTCTTTCTGATCACTCTTTGATGGCAATCTGTCGAATTTATTTTCATCAGCACATTTCTGATCAATTGCAGCCTACATCTATTCTTTGTGATACCCAAGTCCTGGGACACGACGTATCCAAGAACTACTAGCCTCAGACATGCATGTGTGCTGTCGTCCCATACATATGTTTTGCATGTTTTGCATACTTCTGCAGTGTGTCCTCTGCACCACCGCTGGGGAGGACGCGTTGAGGCGGCGCCCATCAAGTCGTCAGCTGCTCACTGAGCTTGCTTCTGTGCGCTCCACCCTGCCCGCTGACCTGGCTGCATGGCTGCCCACCACCGCCCAGATCAGTGCAGGCATCTGGCCTGCCCCCCGTGCTGTGGCTGTTCAAGCACCTGGCCAGAAGAAGTGATTACTGGCTTGGCAATCGTGATCAATTTTATTACTGGCTTGGCAATCAGATAGCAGCAGTCGTCATGCCACCGCGGCAAACACCCGTGATCCAAGAAATGCATCAAGCAGCCGTCAACCGTGATCAATTTATATCCCAATAGTAGAGGCTGTAGCGCCACAAGATTCACCCAAGAAATTGATATCAATGATATCAACAGTACAAGTATCAGAAGATTGCCAAAATGCGGCAACAAGTTGCAGGATGTAGCATACAGGCGCCATTGTCGCCACATGTCATCCTTACGTTTCCACCATGGCTTGGACAGTTTTGCTTAGGGTTTTACTTAAAATTTTGCACTCAGGGCCAGACAGCTAAGCGGTCCACTGTTCTAGGCTGGTCGAGCCTCACTGTGGCAGATGTCCAAGATAGTGATACTTGATGCAGGGCCACCTTCAGACACAGATTATGATTCATTTAACAACTGTTTGATTGTCAACAATACGACTGTTCTCCTGACCTGGCGATGCTGTACACTTGTACCCAGCTATGATCCCCATGAATGTAGTCAGCTGCCACGGTATGTGCTGTAGCTGTATGGGCTCAATAGCAATGGAATATGGTAATGTTCGGTTGCCTTGTCACTCGTGATCTCAAAGTCAATTGTAACCTCTGGGTAGAAGGGAACATCGGCGTAGTACGAGGGATGGCGCTGTTTGCAGGCCTTGAGGTACTCAGTAGTATTGAAGAACATGCGGTATCTGCAGGCAATGCAGCAAGGACAGTTGCGATCAGAAACCAAGGACTCAATCGACAAGGTGACAAGTTTGTACAGATCGTGGATGGCATGACCAACATGCGGACCAATCATTGTCAGCTCTTCTGCCCTGTGTTGCACCTCTTCCATGACCATCCAGCAGACGCACGAATCTACAGAAATGCCGCACCATCCAGCTGATGACTCATACCTGCCAGGTGCCATGTAATTGCTAGGTGGTAGCAGATTGCCGACCCGTCCATCCTCGTTTGTAACCCCACTTGTCAATGTGTCCCAGGAGCGGCTGACAGCATCCAGTTTGAGCAGCTTCAGAGGCAGACCTTGGGCAGGGCAGCCCAGGGCAGCGTCCAACACGTGAGTCGTGATAGGTGACCGCAATGGTCCGCTAGCATGCGCTGCCATCACCTGGTTCAACACCTGGACCAAAAGTCAGTGAACGGGGTGGGTGATGCATACCAGCTACTGCCAGCCAGGCCTATGGCTGACATGCCAACTATGGTGCAAGCTCTTGCGTGCAGAAACAACGCTTGAGGCTGACATGCCCACCATGGTGAAGGTCTAAATGCAGACACTCGTACATATGCATAGACCGTGCAGCACATGTCCTACTGTCAACATGGCCATGCATGGCTAGCACAGGGGTACAGAAACCCGTACATATTACATCACCTGCCCGAGTATGTCTGCATGGCCACGAGAGGTAAAAATGTCCTGCCCTTTGTTTCACCTGGTCTGCACGACGCTGCATGCGCACATGCTGGTCCTCCTCTGCCTCTCCCGTGATGCTAGCTAGTCTCAGCTCAGTTATCTTCATCTGCTCCTGTGCTGCAGCCAACAACTCCTCATGTGGAAGGTTGTCGAAGCGCTCCTTGAGGACAGCCAGGATTTCTGCTGAGCTGCGTCCACGCGCACAGATGATGAAGATGAAGCCGAACTTGTCTGCATACAGCTGGTTCCAATGCCGCAACTCGTCAGCAATCGTCTCCGTCGTTGACTCAGCCGCAGCGCTCTGCTCGCTGACGCTGAAGTTCGCAAACGCTGCAGTTGTTTGCCCCCCTTCTGCCTTTTTTTCGCCAATCTTCGGGTGGGCGCTGAAGGCTGCCAGCCATTCCAAGACGCCACACTCATGCCACCATATGCGCCTAGCTTCTGTGACTACAGCGTGCATATCCGGGTAAGGAGACGAACGCGCGACACCCTCCGCAAAACGCCGAGACGCGCAGCATCCAAACACGGCGTTCTCGCTCAACAGGACTGCCATCTTGAGACTTGAAGGCGAACGCGTCAATTGCTCGTCAAATTCGGCTGGAGGACGATGCTCAGTTCTCAACCCCAGAAGCCATGTGAGCAAGCCAAAAAGCGCCTTGCTTGCATGGGGTCGCTTTCCGGTTTGATGCGCTCTGACCGTGAGTTTTATCTGTGGCTATGGCTTCAAACATGGATATCGCAAGACGACCGGGCATATTCTTACAGCAGGCAACACGGTGACCACAGAGCCAGATTTACGTTGCCACAGCAACACAACGTTGCCACAGCAACGGTACAGAGCCAGTGTTGCTTTGGCTTACAAATAATCTTTGCTGTGTCTAGTCTCTCATGCCAATCCAACCAATAAACCAACCCAACGCGTAGACGCACAACCAGCCAACAGTCCTGCATCAACTTGCTCCATCACCTGTGCAATTGTTAGCTGCAGCTCAAATACACTGGTTAGCTGCAGCTCAAATAGCTTTAGGCACTATAAAATTATCAGAGGCCATTTCTTTGCAAATCTTAGCAATCAAAGGGGAGGTCAAATCAACAAGACATACACATCGTGTCTGTCGGCTGGTGCAAAAAAAAAGAAGTTTGCCAGTTCTGGGACAATTCCTGGGAACTGTGCTGGAGCCAGAGAGTGTTGGTGTGTGTGTGTCTGTGTCTGCAGCGCACAAAATGTGTAGAGTGTGTTGTGTGGGTACATGGTACCACTTCTGGGACAGCAAACCAGGAGACACAGGAAGCACCCACACTACCGTGTACCATCCAACCCCTCAACACCACACTGAATCAGCTGCATGTTCACTCAGAGTATTCACACCGTTGGCAGAACACACCAAGTTGTCCCGATTCTGGCAGCACCCTGTCGTCTACCATTTCACACCCCACTGCCACATCTCAGTCTCACACCACACTAAACTTGACGAACCCAACACATATCTCAACCAATCCCAGTGACACCATCCATAAATTGTCCCAGAACTGGCAAACTTTTTTTTCCAGCCAGTTGACATGCTCTAGTACAGCCAACAGAGGCATGCATGTGCGGCACACATAGAAGGTACGCTTGCATGGATGGTGCTCTCGCAAAAAGACACACGCAGTGTTCGTTAGCAATTGTGAACTCAGGCAGTAGATGATCCAATACCACTGACGCCATGTTGGCAGTGCGTGAATACTGGGATTGTAACAAGCACAGGTGGTGTCGGTGTACTGATTGGCACTTGAATCTAAAAGCTGCAACACTGTCTGAACAGAGACAGCTACGCAGAAAACTAAAAGGCAGGCATCAGGACCGTCATGACATGAGATCTCTGCCGTCCCTCAGTTTCTTCCAGAGGGCCCACACGGTTCAGGGGTTGGGCGGGGCGGTTGAGCCCGGCACCTGGCCACCAAACCTGACCTGGTCCGCCATGGCGTCAAGCGGGGCGGTCATGCGGTTGGTAAACCAGTTGAGAGGGGGCCTGCGGGCAACAGTTCAGCAACACCTGTAAGCTTATCATCGCGTGCAGGGACCAGTTGCGACCGTGTTGGTGCTGATTCACCATCCCATGACATTCATTGACTGACAGGGTTGTCTGATGTGTACGCTTCCAACCACACATGCCTCGTGACACGTGACTGACACGTGGCTTGCAAGCCTGTTCACCACTCTTCCTCTTACTTGTCGGGTGCCATGGGATGGGGGCGAGTGATGGCGTGTGCAGCGGCCAGTTCAAAGTCCAGCCCCATCTGAGTTGCGCTAACACCAGGGCTCTGCAAGATTGGATGGGAAAGGACGTATGCCGAGGATGCAATGATACAGAGAAGATCAGCACGGCCCCTGCCCCCCAAGGATGATGCAAGTGCTTGAGCGATGGCAAGCACACATACAAATGCTGAAATGCTGGAGAGTGCACAGGCTTGCCACACACGCTAAGGAGGACATCACAGCATACCGCACGTGATGGCACCGCCCAGCATGCCCCGAGCATGACAACAAACATGCAATCCACCGCCTTGTCACGCCCACAGAGTTGTCACACGCACACAAATGGTTCACATGATGGCGCTGCCTGGTGTAGGCTGTCCGGTGACGGCAGACATGGCATCCGGCATGTTCCTGTGAACTGCACTGGCATGTGTTGCTGCGCACTGCATGGCTGGCGCACCTTGAGCAGTCGAGGAATCTCCTCCTCTTCCTCCTCCCGGATGTGCCTCATAAACTCAGACTTCACACTAGCAACCTACAAGCACACATGAACAGTGTTTGCCTTTGATTGGGCATATACCCCTACCCTTATATATTCTGATTGGCACCATGCAACTGGCTAACTGTTCTGCTTTTTCTCTGACCCTCGCTTTGCGTGATGCATGAGTTGTGATGCGCTTTGGCGTGACCTGTTGGGAGTTCGATTGTGTCATTCACTGAACCGACCTCCCCACAATGCCAGCGTGTGACCTGACCTACCGAGGCAACGAATGACCTACATTTGCAGGTGCTGCCTTTCAACCAATGCATATGCACAAGGAAAGCCGTCAAGCGATACGCAATGGGACATGGACTAACCTGACTATCCTGAACAAGACAGGGTACCTTGCCAATCTAATCCGGTTCATAATCTGCCATCGTGTACGTTGACAACAATAATCATTCTGGTCAACATGCAAACCCTGTTGTCACATGGTGAGGGTGCTGTTCCATGTACTCTGTCCCATGCTCTCAGAACACTGTGTGCTACGTGCAGACAACTCCACTGCAAAAGTACCTGCAGAGCTGCGCAACGGGGTGGGGTGGGGTGGCGCTTTGCATCATCAGACATGTAACGTCTGATGCTCAGCAACCTCATGCTGATTTTCCCCCCTGTGCATGTGGGCGCTCCTGAGTGAGTGCACATGCTCTGAATACAGCTCTTAGCTGCGCCTACTGAGACGCTGTAGAGGCCAAGGTGAACGACTTTAACACTCATCTTGCCAAGCAGGGGAGCAGTATGTTTGAGCCAGAATTGTTCGTATTGCAACAGGTTCACTTTAACGTTCCAAACCCTTGCCTGCTTGTCGAATGCGGCTTCATCCTTCATCAGCTCCATGCCCGAGAGCCTGTCCAGCTTGACCTTGAGCACATGGTGCTCATCCAGCAGGTGCTGCTGAACGTCAGAACCGTACAGCTTCCTGAATGCGAGTCAGAGGGAGAATTACAACCGCAAATAACAAACAACAACAAATAGCCAAGAGCAAGAGGCGGAGACGATTGCCGCCCTTGGCAACAGCAGGATAAGCGGCCTTGTCATGTGGATGATGAAATGCCAACACTTCTTACACCATGAGTTACATGTGTTTAGTTGGGTGTGTGTGCTATTACAGCACAATCCAGCGAACCGTGGATGGACATTTGTAATGTGGATGTGGATGAGTTTCCTGCACGAAGGGCCATGCGATGGTATGGTTGAATTGTGCGTCTTTCCACAAAGTATGAATTTGGCGAGTCTCAATCAGTTAGCTGGCTTGACATGAGCGTGACAGGTTGGCCATGCAGATGCGCACACTCAGCACTTACCCAACGGCGGGATAGACGACCTCTTCTTCCTGCAGCCATCATGCAGCATGAGAATGATTCGAGTTGTTCTTGCTGAGGGTAAGTCGGGACGGTATCCAACCTCGTCTCTTGCATGGCTTGCTAGCGTTCGTGCCCAATGCATATGGACCTCCTGATGTAAGCAATACATTCGTATGTATATATATATATACATACACAATCGTAAGGCATGGGGTAAATGAGAAGCTGTTGCAGAGAAGTGATTGCACATGAGACGCTAAGTTGGTGTGTACTACCCTGACCAGTGACCAACCTAAGCAAGGCAAAAGAAGAGGAGAGGTGCGGTGATGAAGCGCCACGGCTTCACACTAACCATGCAACACCGGTGCCACCCAGTGCTGCCATGCCGATGCTGACACTTGTATGTATGTGATTGATATACACTTGCCTTGGACGAGTGCATGGAGATCTCACGGATGATGTTGTAGGCCTGCATGGTGGGCCACATGACACGTAGAGCAGTAAGGTCCTGGCTGTAACAGAACGTGGTGTGCAAGTGGCAAAGGCTGTGCAAAAGGCTGGAAGCACTGCGAAGCCAGCCCCTCGCTAACGAGCACTAGCATCAGGCCCAGAAAAGCGAGAGAATTGTGGAAGCGCATGCAAACGTTGAGTCATCGGGTCACCATGCTTCATTGTGCGTCATGCGGAACCCACCACAAGCTGTTTGTGGTCTTTCGACTCAGCACGGTCGTAGACGTTGAATAGATGGCGAACCTGCAGCGCGCGACACAATCACGAAGTTAGCAAAGCTGCTAGCCGGCTATGCAAATGCATCGAGTGCTTTGGTAATTGCCTTATTGTGGTCCGCCTTGATCAGCGTATCGAGCGGCAAGGCGAACGGAGGCTCCGGCGGAATCTCGGTTGTCGTCATCAAAGGCCTTTGACCTTGACTCCATACAGAACGAGTGCTCTTAGGCAGCAGGCGGGTTGCTTGACGCAACATCTTCTGCAATCTAATAAACTGAAAATAAAGCGCACGTCGAGCCCAGTGCAATTGTCTGTCCGCGATGGTAAGCGACAAGGCTGAAAGACAAATCGGCCAGTGACGTCACGCCGTTACGGAAACCCGCGGAGCACAGAGATGGAAAAGGGCTGAAGGATTCAGGTTGCAATCGATCTCTGCCTGTTCGGTCTTTCAAGGCGATGGTTATGTCGCTGGCGCGGCCCGTGTCGCGCTGCCCCGCCCGAACAATGCGCAAAGCGGCCTCGTCGCGCGGGATCACCCGTCGCGTTGTCGCCATGGCCGCTTCAGAGCCAGCCGCCCCGTTGCCCATTGACAGAGCGATCATCGCACACCACGATCAGGTGAGTGAGCTAGGACTATTGGTGAAACTTGTGCACAGGTTCGGTTTGACCGCCAGACCGCTCTGACTACATCTAAACACCACCAGTTCTCAGTTGGACAATCGGCTCTATTTATTCCACTGCGCCACCGCTCACCGCCTCTCTTCATTTGGTCACTTGTTTGGCTGATCCACAGGTGCGCCGCCTGTTGGACGACTATGCCCAAGCTTCCAGCAAGGAGAGAAAAAGCGAGGTGGTAAGCATAGCCATCGCAATTCAATAGATGGTATGAACAGCCGATGTACAAGAGGAGATTGGAAAGAGCGGTAAGGCGCAATCATTGGCGTGAAGTCAAGCGTACTTTTGTGTTTCCCTGGCGACGTCAACTAGTTAAAGATGTCGTGTCAGCATCGTGAAGCCTCACACATGCCTCAAAGATGCTGATTCTATCAAATGTGAATTGCTTTCAGGATGACTGGCCTTCATCTGTTGCACTCTGCCACTTGTCTCATATCAATTACTGCTTGGTGCAAGAGCCAGCTCCTTTTGCATTGCTTTCCGAGGTGACTTGTCAAAGTGCAGGAGGATGCACCACCTCAACCTCGAACTGAGCATTGCGCAGTCACTGAGCAAGCCCCAACAATCAACAACAACTCTAACTGCAAACTGCAAACAATTCCTGCTCCCCGTCCACTTCAAACAGCCGACATTATAAACTGTCAACGTTCCAAACTACCAGAAAAGTGCCAAACACCTGCACATGCCCAACATTCAAGTGAGACACCCCTGCAGGCCTATGACATCATCTATGCGTTGTCTACACATGCGTCAAAGGTGCGGTTGCATTTTTTCTCTTGTGTATTTTTCGCTGTTGCTCAGGATTGGTTGGGACAGTGTCCAAGTTCGACTCTTAAGATACTTGCCAGCAATTATACCAAGTATCCATCACGTTGCACAGGGCAAGGCTATTCCAGGTCCGCCAGCTTTTGTTCCTGCCCAATAGTATGCTGTGCACGTTTGCGTTGCAATGCTCGAACTCGCAAGTAGGCTGTGCAATAATACGGCTTTGTGCACTTCAAACATGGATCGCTGTGGTGCGATGACTGCTCCTTGGCTGTGCTGTGCGTGCAGGAGGAAGAGGCGATCTATCCGGTGGCAGGGTGCGTCACACAAACATTGCATGATGTGCATGTGTACATGTAATGTTAAAAATGGTGTACAACCTTGTGTGGCCCGCGCGCTTAATGAGTACATCATGTACATGTAAATATTCGGATCACAAAAAACACTGTTACAGAAATGGAATACTCTCACAAGGACTACTCTCTGTGCAAACACTCACCAAGCCAAACAAACCAACGTCAGAGCCTGTCTGTACTTGACGTGCAGTGATGTGTTCGGCGCTGCGGCCCAGCATCACCTAACCCAGGCTCACAAGTGCATGCGGGCAGAGCTCAGCACACTCACGGGCATGGACATCAAGCAGGATGAACGAGCGTATGATGAACAGGTGTGAGCAAGTTTAAGTTGATACCTGATGTCCATTGATCATTGCTTATTTGTGAAAGTAACTGTGTATCAGCGGCTTGCGTACAGCAGCTTATCCAGCACTGCGTCTCCACCCAGCACTCACTACTCAAGCAGCCAGTGATGTGACGCTGGTCCAGCACGCCAGGGTTCGGCATGCAACACACTGCCCACGCAGGTTGAGAAGCTGAAGACCGAGTGCACCCGCCACTTTGCGGAAGAGGAACAAGAGCTGCCACGCTTTCTGCAGGCACGTGCCTTGAGATACTTTACGATGCTCAAAGATATGCAGCGTCCAGCCACACCTACATATATAGGTAACACCAGGGGAGCCCACATGCACCAAGCGCCCACACCAGCAAGTCAAGCACGATACGAGGCTGGATGTCGCTGTGATCAATCCTGAGCAACAGAAAGCAACGCTCCATACCCCCTTTGCCATGCGTTTTGCCTTCAGTCACAACCACAGCATGGTAAGCTTAGTCCTTGCACACTCCGCCTGCCATGTCCTGAAACTGGGGTAGTGATCAAGGCTTACTTACCCTTAGTGTTTGTTTGTCGCCCTTTGCAGGCTCCTGGAGTGGACGCAATCGCCCTGGGCCTCAAGTACCAACAGGCCGCGGAACACACTCGACCCCAGGCACACCGGGGAGCGCATGAGAAGTGAGCGGATTGAGGGCGCAGGGCAGGTGACGCCTGAGAGAGTCAGTACTGTCAGAAACGGTATGCATCTGATCTGTGGTCTGAGTGCCGTGGTGTAGCCACATGGAGGGTCCACGCTTACACAGTGCACTGAGCGGACACTCACACACACTGACGGGTGTGAGTTACAGTTAGCTACAGTACTAGCTACAGTACAGTAGCTAGTACACAGACGCCAAGCATCCGTTGCTCACAGTTTTCGAGCGCAGGCCTCCCCTCGGCCCAGTAGCCAGGCCCACCAGCGCAACCCTGGACGCCCTGAGTTCCGCTGTGCGGCTGCCTGAGGGCAGTGCAGCAACAACCCAGTGCCCACCAACGCCCATCAAGTGCCCACCAACGCCCGACACACTATAGACCCCAAAGCCGTACACCTCAGCTCAGCCAGCCATGAGAGCTTGCACTGCCCACCAGCGCCCGTCAGCGCCCACCAAATGCCCACCAAGTGCCCACCAACACGCCCACCAGTGCCAGCTGGCGTCCACCAATGCAGCTGCCATGGCATTGGCCGCTCATGATTCCTGACATGTCACAATTTTACCGCTGCTCCTCATCAACACGCCTGACAGGCCAAACAAGTGAGCCGTGTGCATCCCCTGTACGTGCTGACGCCAGCCCACCTGTACAGGAAAGTTCCTCATGTGCGCAGACACAGTGTTTGCAGACACGCCCCTTAACATACTACCGGCTATGTGTTCGTTGTTTTACATCCATACAAGGCTTGTCTTACATCAACACAGAGCAGCCTCTGCATCTCTTGTTTTGTATTTCCGTCGCTCATTGTGTCGTTTTTCTGTTGTTGTTGTCATTCATTCTTTCCAGACGCCCCATCTGCTTTGTCTTTTGAACAAGCATGGCCTGACCTAAGATGCGCCCTGGGTCGCATAAGGTGGTGTTTTGGAAGATAAAGCTTGTTCTGCCACTGACTGTCAGGCTCCTGCATTATCATGACTTTTCGCTTTATGACTCGTATTGATTGACTTTGAGTTTGTTTGTCCCTGAGTGAGACTTAGGACATGTCCCTGAGTGAGACTTAGGACATGCCCACCATTGCTGTCGACAATGTTGCCAGATTGTTGAGTAACTTGCAACCACAGCAGGGCGCCCCCCTGCGCATTGTTCCAAGCGCTTACGGTTTCAGGCCTCATCCTACATTAAATGCATGCATGGTTCTGACCGGGTATGAAACCTGCTGCTGTTTGTGAATGACAGATGCCCATGGTGCTGTTGGTTGTGACACCATTGGTATCGTGCGTTTGCAGATTAGCCGCAATGGCAGCCTGCCTTTGATCAACCGCTACGGCTAGTTAGGTGATCGTGGACATTGCAGCTACACATCACACTTTTCCAGTTTGTGACGTACGGTACGGCGCCAGTCTATCTCGCTGTTCCGACGTAAGTGCATCCAGTCCTGGCCCCTCTTACCATCATTAAATTGTTCGCGACAATGGCGAGCTCACGCGGGCTCCTGCTTGTGCTGTTCAGCTGCCTGTTGATGAGCGCGATAGCCAGTCAAAAGCCAATCGTAAGGATGAAAAGCTGCAAGTACAAAACACTGTTATCGCTGGACGGAGGCGTCTTCCGAGGTCAGTTCTGCAGCAGGCGAGCTTGGTCACCACTCTACGACAAGGTTGATTGCCAACTGTCATCCAAACTGTGTGGTGTCCATCGCAGGAGTGATCCAGACCCAGATTCTCGCTTCAATTGAGGAGGCAATCAAAAAGGCAAGTGCTGGTGTATCGAATGTAAATCCGTTCCCGCTAAACTTCTGACAGCAATGACTCAGTTTCATGGCAGTTTCATGGCCGACAAGCATTAGCATCATTGCATTGTCTGACGGGCCTTACAATGCGTAACGCTGCTACAAAATGGCACAGTGGTGCCGGATGAGCAACAAAACAGCCATCCTGCCGTACAATAATGGCCATGCTAGTTACGCAAAGTCGGCCTCAGGCAGGCCTTGGACTTGATGCGGGTACAGCCTTGGTAACTACCGTTCCAGCCTTCCATGAGATAAATATCCTCCAGGACAGGACCCTCTGCCATCATTGCCCTTCCTATTTTTTGATTCATGCGTGTGGGGCCTCGCTCATGCGCACCACTCCGCAATGCACACATTTCATCCCATGCACACACTGTGCTCATGCACTCGAGCCCATGCACACACTTTAGCCCATGCATGACACGTGGCTTTCCCTTTGCTGCAGCGCATCGTTGAGAAGGGCTGCCAGTACAAGAGCACCTCTGAGTTCGACATCCTCCTCAGTGACTACTTCGACATCATCGCAGGTAAGGCATGGACTACAGTCTGTTATTTCTGTTGTTTCAGTTGTTACATGGCCTTGTTAGTCTGAGATGAGCTGACATCACTGCAACATGGCCATTGGGACAAGGTGTACTGCAACACGGGCAATGGAGGAGCGCCCATGTCACCTGCTGGCATTTGATTTGGCTTCTGTTTGTGACATCGTGGCAACCATCCTGCGCTAATTGCCAGTATGGCCCACAGCTGTCTGCCGTCATTCCTGCCTCCAGGCACGTCCATAGGATCGTACCTCACAGCCTACCTCGTGACCAATGCCGCTGACATCCCAGCAAAGTACCCCAACCAGTTCACTGTAAGTGAGATGTTCGGTTGCTAGATCGACGAATTATAACTTCTTGTCACTGTTGGTGTCGCCGCTGTTGCTGTATACGTCTTAATGCATTCCATTCACTGAATGTCATCTTCATTCAGATCATCTATGTCCTTGCATTTCACTCTTGTTTCCACGTTTTCCTGCACTCCAGGCTCTCCCGGGCAGTGCAGCAGGCGCCTACCAGCTGTTTGCCATTCTTTCTGAGACCCTGGCGAGCTCGCACCCCAACGGAAACTACAGCCACGATGCCCCCGCACTCCACCAGGCAGCGTCAGCCACACTTGCTAGCTTCTACGGCAACAGGTGTGCAGAAGGCCAAGGGATGCACCAAACAAAGGTTCTAGGTGGTGAGCTGTCTCAGGTTTTGGGCACATGCCAGGGCACTTGCCTTGTTATAATACACTGAGGCTTACTCAGGTTTGGTGCGGCGTTCACTCAGTGTAGGGGAAGCTCAGATGTATGCCACAGCAAGGGAACGGGACCAACATGATTAGGGCTTTCATGCTGCCAGTACTCAAGTGCGCCCCTGATTGTTCTTTGGGTCTGCATGGTCAAGTCACGTCCGCATCTTTGCATGCATGCATGGCCCATGCAGGTCCATGCACTCCTACAGCGACTATGCCACTGCTGGTCTGTTCTCATGGACACGCCTGGGAGACCAGAACATGGTGTACCTGTTCGTGGTGAGCAGTGGCTCGTCACAATGTTACCTGCACAGGGTGGTGACAGGTTAGCTGTAACAGTAGACCCTGCCTGTTACGGATATATCCCAAATCAAAGGATAATCCATCAACTCACTTTTGGGTTGGCGCTTTTCATAAGGCAGTTGCATCATTCACAGGTGCCACAGGAAAGCCCTAGCCACAGGTTTGACAGGTTTTGCTAGCACCCATGCTTCATGCGCATGGCCATGGCAGTGTTAAAGGGGGCTAGATGGTGCTGCTTGTACCGCTTGATGGTAGCACATCACACAGATGGTCTCTGGTGTGGAATGGGAAGGGTATTTGATAGTCTTTTTAGTTTGGTGGGATTTCCGGATGGCATGGCTGGAGGTGCCAGGGGGCCTTCCCGGTTCTTTGGCACCAAGTCTTACAATCTTCCGAAATTCTAGGATCGCCCTCTTACATAATCGGGGAGTACATGATCCGGGTCCTGGGCGGAATGAACTGTTGATGCTTTCGCTCAATTCCCGAGCCTGGCTGCAAGTACCGACTAGTCATAGCAAATACACCTGGTGCTGCAAGTACCGACTAGTCATAGCAAATGCCATGTACAATACGACCATGTCCAAGGATTGTACTAATGTTTATACAAGCAGTGTGTTCCTTGATATGGTCACAGGACCACAAGCTTAAGAAAAGCGCCCATGTGCTACATGATTTTTACTTTTCATCATGATTACAGGACCCCAAGGCTAAGATGGGTGGGTACGTGCGCCCGGCTGACGCGTCAGTGGATGAGGACGAAGTCAGACTGGGCAGGAACTACTACCTCTGGCAGGCAGCACGCGGCAGCGGCGGTTACGTCCCCATCATTGCACGTGAGTGAAAACGCCTAGCTGATGTGCTTCCCTCATTCCAGCCGGGCACGGGCAAGAGGCGTGATGGTACACAGGTCAGATTGAGGGTTGCTACCAGTGTCTATTTGGCCGCGCTGAAGGCTTGAGCAGCGCCTCAACATGCAGCCTTGGCGCTCGAAGTGCAAGTCAGCAGTGTAACATGGATTCGTTACAATTCCACTCCTCCCACATCTGCCTATCACTCCTCTGCTCACGACCAGAGTACGCTGCACTCACACGCTCCTGCATCCGCTGGGCAGCTAATTCTACGTCGTTATCCTTGCCATTCTGCAGCCTTCAACGCCACCACGACCCCCGACACCCCCGCAGCCGACAAGACCTCCATGTTGATCGTTGACGGTTGCTTCGGGGCCGAGAACCCCGCCGGCCTCGCACTTCCTCACATGCTCAATATCATGCGCGCGCCATTAAAGAAGATCGCAGTGCTCTCGCTCGGCACCGTCAACTACGGCACTTTCACGCCATATGACACGTTGGTCTACGGCGGCAACGATTCAATTCCAGCTCAGTGGGCGATGGGATGGGACGTGGGAGGTGTCGCGAACAAGTTCACGATAACGGCTGGGCACAGAGCGTTGTTTCCCGCTGCGGTAGGTGTTTGGACTGGACTTGCACGAACCATATACAGCCTTTTTGATGAACACGCAAACCAGGTTGTCGTATGGTGTATGCAACAACAGCGCAGCAGTTATCCTGCATGTGTCCATCTCAGCCCTCAGTTCCCACCAACGTGTTCAGCGCTCAGTAGTCTGGTTTATGAATCAGGAGAGGAAAGTGTGGCACGTGTCTGTCGGGTGTCTGGTCGGGCATCTGTTGGGCGGATGTCGGGATCAAATTGGTCGTGCAAGTGCGCCGCTCTGAGCTCGTGAGGTGGATAGAATCGAATTGAATTGCTTGGCGTGACTCGTTTGACGTGAACTGTTTGACGGGAATGTGAGAAGGCTCAGCCGGTCGTTTTCTGCATTGGGCTTGGATCCGGCGCAACTGTGAATTGAACACGTGCTGTGCTCTCAGTGCGCTGTTCCATGCGTTTCATGCCCTCAGAACAATGCATGTTACGTACGACAATTGCACTGCAAAGGGAGATGGCGTAAATGTCAGTCTTGCGGGGGGGGGGGAGGCTTGTGTCATAAGACATGTAATATGCGGTTGACCTGAACTCTTTAATTCTGTGGGTTGGGCAAGCGTTGGACAATCTCAATCCTTTGTCCTTTGACTTTTGACCTGCAGCCTGGCAAAGTCAGCCAGTACCTGCGCATTGATCGCCAGTTCGAGGCCGACAAACCCTGCGGCCTCGGCACGGATGCTGCCACCTGCCAGCTATGGAAGGACGTGAGTGCCTGGTTGGGAATATCAGTACCTGGTTGGATATGAATACGTTGATCAAACTTCATAATCATTGATCACACTGATAATCTGGCAGTGCTTGGGTGTGATTCTTCTGTTTTGCACTCATTGTGTTCGTGTTGTGTGCGTTTGTGACCACGTTCCTGCGTTGCTGATACTCAGCAAGCCAAGGTTATTATACAGAGTTATATACTTGTTTGTCTTGAGGTCAGATAGTTGATGGCAGTGTACGTCATCTCGTCTTGTTCCGCAGTCTTGTAGTTTATTGTTCAACAAGTTCTTCTGTTTGACCTTGGAATTGTTGTGCTGCTCGCACTCATTGTACACTGTCCCTGTCTTGTCACGCAGGCCGTTCAATCAAGCCTGCCTGGCCCCAATGGCATCCACCTTGATGCGTTCAAGCAGATTGGCCAGGCGCTGGCCGCACTGAACAAAGACAAGATCCAGGATTGGGTCAACACCTACCTGCTGTGAGCATGCAACAGTCACGTGATACCCTTTAGCAGCATGCCTTGAAAACCACGTGATACCCTTCAGCTACCACGTGATCCCACTTAAGAACCACGTGCAACCCTTCAGCAACCACGCGTTACCTTTGGAAGCCATGTGATACTCTCAGACAAAACGATGTGGAAGTACAACTACCTTGAGATTGCCTTGGGTTGGGTTGGGAATGCAATCGTGAGTTTTGTATGTGATGGAACGTGCTGCGATGGAGTATGTAATGGAAGGCCACGGCTGTATGGGAAAATGGGATATGAAACAGCTCATGGCAAAGGGTCTGAATCCGACAAATGCACTGCAGTGCAGGTATGCGGTGTATGGGTAGACCATGGCATGAAACTGTGTACAGAAGCTCACCCTGTGAAGTTGCCATAGGCCGTTGGAATTTCGAACATTTCCGCCTCCCGGTTGGGCTGTTATAGTGGTACCACTTGGAATGACTGACACGAGATTGCCTGCAATGGCACGGAAGCAGCTAATGCGCATCGGCCTCAAAAGCAGCTGTCTGCTCCTGGCCTTTTTGTTTGCCCCGTCTTCGTCCCATGAACGGTATGGTACGGCCTATGCTGCTTGTCCCTTACTTGTCCCTTGGTTGTCCAATGAATGGTACAACTGCCGGACTGGGTGGTCTTCGTGCCCTGATAGAAATGGGTTGCTCAAAGTTCAACACCCATGACTTGAAGTAAGGTTTTGGCGTTGCAAGGGCCCGCGGTGCACTGTAAAAGTGCAGCTGGCAGGCCAGGTCCCATATGCCCTTGAATTGTTGCAAAGTGTAACGTTGCCATGGTGCTGCAGAGCGTTCTGCAGTGACTGATCCAGCATCGAATTGTAACCGGCATTGATCGGCAAGGTGATGGCATGGCAGCTTCTGTGAAGCCTGGGCGGTTTGACAGGAAACCAATCTAACTTGTTCGTAACTCACATATACATGCTTGTACTTGGTGCATTGTCTCTGGCTTGGCAGCGCGTGCGCTCGTTGCATATTATCCTTGTACTAAAACTCAAAGTCGCGGCATGTCATGCCGGGCATTACATGTACAATCGCAGCATTAGTGGGCAGCACAACTAACATGGCGAACCCGCCACTCTCGGGGGCACAGTCGCAATGCGCGCTACGATTGGTGGAGGCAAGGGATCGGGCAGGGAGGACTGGCAGCCTGTGCATGCACTGGGCAGGGAGGACTGGCAGCCTGTGCATGCACTGGGCAGGGAGGACTGGCAGCCTGTGCATGCACTGGGCAGGGAGGACTGGCAGCCTGTGCATGCACTGGGCAGGGAGGACTGGCAGCCTGTGCATGCACTGGGCAGGGAGGACTGGCAGCCTGTGCATGCACTGGGCAGGGAGGACTGGCAGCCTGTGCATGCACTGGGCAGGGAGGACTGGCAGCCTGTGCATGCACTGGGCAGGGAGGACTGGCAGCCTGTGCATGCATTGATCACATCGGGGGATCCACATGCACTGACCGTGAACGTTAGCGAATTATGCAAGAGACGAGGCTCGATACCGTCCTAACCAACCCTGAGCAACAGAAGGCAACTCAAAGCGCAACGAGTAAAGAAAGCAGAGTTTTGTTGCCGGCTTGCATCCGTTGGCACGTGCATGGCAAATTGCCACCTTGCGGTACAATGCTTCGCGGCAGCTGCAGTCTGCTAGCTGGAGTGTGAGCGGGGCACCTGGCTGCAGCTCCGCTTACCCAGTTCCCCCTTGTGGTGCTCCTGTGTTTCAGGCATCAACCGTTTTTACAATTGCAATACACCATCCAGAAACAATTGTGCTTCAATGATTGTTACACAGTCGAGGAGACCTTCAAAACTCGCTTCACCCATTTGATTGCTGAGTAAAGAAAAGCTACAGAACTGCACCTGGACGTTTCAAGGCAATGATTGCTTTCTCCATTTGTCCAGGGTCAGCTGCACACTGATGACGAATAATGCACATGAAGTACTGATCAGTACGTGCGTGAGCTCAGTTCAAATTCACACTCAATGAAGTTTGTCAGTTCTGGGACATATGTATGTGTGATTCTCAATTGTGATGTGATTGTTCTACCACGGTGTTGGTGGACAACGTTGAGCCACTCCTGGGATAAACATGGTTACCGTGATGGGTCATGTCTGCCGTACTGACAGGATGCGATGTGTTCATATGTATGCGAGTGTATGAGTGCCTTTACACTTTGAATTGTATTGGTGGACGGTAAAGTGGTACTTCTGACCGGCCACGGCTGTGAAGACACTTCCAAACTCAAAAAATTCGCACACTTTTACACAGGTTAGTAAGTCAACACCCCAGATCTGGCAAACTGCTTCCACAACATGCAATCAACACTTGTTCCTGTCCCTCGCAACAATACACTCACCACGCAACCTCGAGTGCATGTCTGTTCAGCATCTGATCCATTCACCAGTGTCAAGCACCAGTCAGAGAGGCTTCTTGACACTCAACAGCCTTAGATACCGGGATGCACAACCCTTGCAAAAAAAGATGCCAGGGCCTTGCAGATAGTGGCAATGCCCTGTTGCCCAGCACATGGTAGGCTAGCAGGCACACTTCACTTCTTTGGCGGGATGGTATCCTCTGGCGCCTGTCCCTGGAAGCGAATTGCGTCAGCTACGGCGTCCAGCGGGGCGGTGGCGGCCTTGGCCATGCTGCTGAGGGGCGGCCTGGGGAGGGCAGACACGGACACGTGGGCGGTGGTCAAGGCAAGCACTTTTTGTGTGTGGCGCAGGTCTAAATTGCATGGCCGGCTGGAGATCACAAACTTGCTTGAACCAACTTCAAAACCTAGATCAAATGTCTGCACCACTGATCCACTGATCCAGTGCTCTGTTGGGCCTCTGTTATACTATTCGTCGTTGTTCTTCAGTTTGCAAAGAAACTGCCAGATCGGAACTAGATTGGGCACTCACTTGTCCGGTGCCTCGGGGTGGGGCCTCGTAAGAGCCTGGGATGTGGCCTTCTGAAATTTGATTGCCAGGTCCTTGGCGTCCTCAGCTCCAAGGCGCTAAGCGCAGGCATGAATGCACCTCATCAGGCATGAATGCACCTCATCAGGCATGAATGCACCTCATCAGGCATGAATGCACCAGTTATGACGACATTTGGTTGCACGTTTTGTCTTCCACTGGAGCAGGTGTTACAGCAGTGTTGTCTTCTGTTGCTCAGGCAAGGGCTCCATGAGAGGTTACAACAGGCCGTCCACATGAACAGTCAGAACGGTAACCAGTCCTATCTCCGTTCAGCGCTTGGTGCATGCTGGGCCGCAAGATTTCGTGTGCAAGGCCAACTGGAACGTTAATTCTACCCACCTCCATGAGCCGAGGGACCTCTCGCTCCTCCTCATCCTTAGTGTGTGCTTCGAACTGAGTCCTGACGACCGCCACCTGCACCCAAACAAAGCAAACACGGGGCATGCATGTGATATCATATGATACAAGAGTGCGAACGGAATTCTGGTACCAAGCAATTCCTGACAAAAGCTTTGCGACCCAAGCAGCGCGCTTCTTTTCTTGTGCTCTGCAGCTTTCAAATCCACCTAATTGTCAGCGGTAAAAGCCATGCAATCACCACTCCTTCGGCAGTAACAAACTTGACATGGCCGCACGCCTGCCTTCAAACTCTAGCACGAACTCACACACGTTCTGTCAGCGTCATATGGCTGACCAGACCCGCTTCCACTTCCTTTGCATCCCCTGACCTGTTTGTCGAATGTGTGCAGACTCCTGGTTGCATCCATGTGCTGCAGGGCGTCCAGATTGACCTTCAAGGCACGGTGGTCATCCAGCAGGTGCTGCCCGGCCTCGTCACCAAACACCTTCCTGAACGTGCAGGTGAAACCGCCAACGTGAAAGGGATCAAAAGCATAGGAGCGTGTGCGGTTGCATGGTGAAAGAGTAACCAAAGGAAAACACAATCAGAATCGAAGGTGCCCGGCAACAAGCGGGTGCCAAGTGACAGCAGGCAGAGTTTGCATTGCCGTTGCATGCCCCAGAGTACTATCAAATCAACTTTGCAGTTTGAACAAGCATTTGCACCAGACTACACTTACGCAAAGAGAGGATAGACGGTGTCTTCTTCCTGAGAGCAAAGAAACAAAAAGGCGATGATTGGTATTGGGCTGGAGGGTTGTTGGTCATTGATTGCGGTTATCAGTGAATGTACTGTCACAGCATTGGCTTACCTTGGACGAATGGATTGAGACTTCGCGGATGATGTTGTAGGCCTGCACGGATATGGAGACGTGGCAAGAAAAAACAGGGATGCGACAGTGACAGAGGACGGAGTCCACGGAGGTCACATGCTTAGACGACCACAGCTCTTTGCAGCGCTCAAAGCTGCGGAATGGCTACAGCTGGGTCAAACTGTGCGTCTCGTCAGATACCATGCGTCAGAGATAGTCCGCATCAGTGATCGCAGTGACTCCGCCGCGGCTCAATGTGCCACGTCTCATCAGATGACATGCGTCATACGTATCCGTGTCCTCTCTACATCATGAGCCAAATGCTCACCAGCTGTTGCTTCGCCTCGGTTGCAGTGGCCTTGGCGTACTCGTCGAAAAGGGAGCGAACCTGCGGCGCACCAAAAGGCATCGCTTTTCCACGACGCGCCCACCACAGCAACAATAGATTCGTGGATGCTCATCGCACCTTCTCATGGTCCTGGCGGATAAGTTCGTCGATCGACATGCCACGCGTCTCAGGCGCAAAGTCTGAGGCGCTCTCTTTGATAAAACGCACTGGGCGCAGCGGCCGGACCCGGGATGGCGACGCATGGCGCAGGCTGAAGCCTCTCTGTGGAGCCTTGTGACTCAGCACGGAGCGAAGGGATGAAGACGCGATCATTGTGTTGCCACAAAGCGAACAATCAAAATATGGTTGTGTGCGGGCTGGCTTGGCGTCCCGCGACTCACACATCATCTGACGACCATGCCGTTGAAAACATGCACGTTACCAGCAACTCATCTCGTGCAACCTGACATCTGGCAGGTCCACCATGAAAAAAAAAGAATTGCCAGTTCTGGGACAATTTTGTGGGTGGTGCGACTGAGATGTGTGGACATCTGGACAGCAGGGCATTACCCACGCTAGCGGGCCGGTAAAAAGTTGATCCCAAATTTTCAGTCTACGGGACAGTCTACGGGCCGCCCGTAGGTAAACGGGGCCCGAAGGGCCCCGTTTACGGGGCGTTGTTTTTGCATGCAGTCCACTTTACGGACAGGTTTACGGGCTGCCCGTAATTTGAAGCCATAGCCCAGCCCCACTTTACCGGCAAATCATTCGCACTATGGGCCAGCAAAAGCGCGCCAAGGCTTCTGAAGAACGAGAAAGGAAGGCACATGCTTCAGTGTGAGATTTGCTGTGAGTTCTACAAGGGCAAAAAAAACCAAGGATGGCGAGCCAGCAGGTAGCCCATGGGCGCAAGAGGGTGGTTCAGTTGGAGACAAGAGCTGTTTCAAGCAGCATTCGGAATCAAGATCTCACATCTAGGCAGCAGAAGCGAAGCATCGGTCCCTAGGGCATGAGGGCGGCATCAAGGCATGCATGCATGCAGCGACTGCACGGGCAGCAGGCATCGTGAAGGGGGTGGCATACACAGTGCTGCTTGCAGCATGGGAGGCTCTCCCTGGTCGCAAAGTTGCCTCATTCCTTGAGTTGATTGGGCGTCTGGCCGCTCCTGTTCCTGCTCGTTTCAACAACTGGCGTTCCTTTGTATCAGCACTCTTCTGTTTGAGTGAAAGCGTGCTTGCATTCGGAGTAGCCCATGTTACTCAATAAGCACTGACATCAGTCGTGGCCAAGTTCCACACCGCAGAAGTTTCGTTGGGGGAAGAAGGGCAGGCAGAGATTGCCACCGCATTTGGCCTTGACGTGCAAGATGGGAACGAGGCTGATGAAATCATTGATGATGATGATGACGAGCCACTGTGGGATGATGAGGCTGGGTTGGCAAATGAGGATTACGAGATTGAGGTGGTGCATTGCGAGGTGGATGATGATGAGGCTGGAGACGAGGATGATGAGTTGATGAGAGAGGCTGAAGCAATGGAGGTACAGAGGCAACAGGCGTTGTGAACACTAGGTATGGAATGGATACTGCAGGGAAGCGTTTTCCCGTTTTATATGGAGCCTGTAATGTTGCAAATCAGTTTAACGGGACCCTGTAATCTGGTGGCCTGAGCTGGCCACCACTTTACTGGGGCCACAAAGTGCAGCCTGTAAAGTGGAAAATCACATTACCGGGAGCCCGTTGAAAACAAAAATCTCCGGTAATGCCCTGCTAGTATCTGTGGTGTGAGAATACTGGGACAGCACTTCTCCGCAATCGAGGTCTAGGTCTCCGTTTGAGATGCAGGGAGCTGGTAGCTGGCAATGGGGGTATACGATCTACCAGGCATGTGCTCAGCACCATCAGCATTTCCAAGGTGGCTCCGTCTGCGTTTGACAGCAAGAGGTATGTGTTGGATGATGGGATCCACACGCTTGCCTACGGACACTACAGGCAGGGCACTAGGGCAGTGACACCACAGAGAGATCACTGTGATGGCTGGGGAAGCATCCCACTGCACTGGCATAGATGGCCTGTTGCCTCCTCTTGACGTCACCCTGGTTCTTACGCTCCCTGTACTCTGGGTTGGAATGGTAGTACCTGCGGGCTGCCTCACGCCTCTTGGCTAAAAACTCAGGATCCTGCCTGCATCCTGGCATTGTATATACATGTTTTGCTGACACACAATGGTCCCTGACGGTATTACACAAACTGTCCTAGAACTGGCAAACCGCTTTCAAACACTTCAAAAACCTGACGCTTGCAGAAAGGGCCTTAGAAATGTCCCGCCTGGATACCCACGAAACAAGGATACCCGTTCAGTATACCTGCAGGTTGATTGGCATGAAGGCTCGTTTAGTTGTATGAGTATGGAGTGCATGGCAGAAGTGAGCAGAATCGAATCATCATTTTTGAGACCATACGTCTGCCATGACCGTCGCGTCATCGTGCAAGTGAAGGATGACACAACACAGTTGCACCCAGGTTGAACACAAAAAAAAGAAGTTTGCCAGTTCTAGGACAATTTGAGTTTGGGTCAGTGCATTTTGACATGGCGCTACTTTTTCACAATACCCCGGTGCTTGTCAATTGTCATTGTGTTTGTTAA